>JAQZBX010039227.1:0-15014 GCA_029593785.1 Cabassous unicinctus
TATCCACTTGATTATTAAACTCTTCCTCTGCTGAAGTCACCCTCTGGTGAGCATTCACATTGCACACAAATATGTTCATGTTTTTTTTTGCCCACTCAGAAAGGCCTATCCACATATGTCTTTCCCAGACTTCCTTGTCACCAATTTTCCAATCATGTTCCTTCCAAGTCCCTGACCATCCAGCCAAAACATGGGCAACAGCCCATGAATCAGTGTACAAATTCACCTCTGGCCATTTCTTCTTCCAAGCAAAATGAACAACTAGGTGCAGTGCTCAAAGTTCTGCCTTCTGGGAGGATTTGCCCTCACCGCTGTCCTTCAAGAATGTTCCAGAAAGGGGCTGCAGTGCTGCAGCTGTCCACTTTTGGGTGGTACCTGCATATTTTGCAGAACCATCTGTAAACCAAGGCCTAGTTTTCTCATCTTCAGTCAACTGATTGTAAGTGACTCCCCAAGAGGCCAAAGCTGTTGGCTGGGAAAGAGAAGGTAACATGCAGGGGTGATGACCATGAGCATTTGGGCTCTTTCCTCATGTAACTTACTTGTTCCTTCTGGACCCACTTGAGCCTTACCTCATATATATCACTTCCACTTTATTATGCAGTGCTACTGTGCCTGCCCAACTTTAATTGCTTGGCAGGTCAGACAATACCCAGCTCATGATAGACAACTCAGGTCTCTTGGTAGCTTGATGGCCCATGGTTAAGTGTTCAGTCCCTACTAAGGCTCTGTAGCAAGCCAAAAGCTGTTTCTCAAAAGGGGAGTAGTTATCTGCATGATGGCAAAGCTTTGCCCCCAAATCCTAAGGGTCTACATTGAATCCCCTATACGGGCCTGCCAAAGGCTCCTGATGGCAACTCTATTTGCCACTGAAACTTCCAGCACCATTGGATCTACTGGATCATATGGTCCAAGTGGTAGTGCAGCTTGCACAGCAGCCTGCACCTGTCACAGGGCTTCCTCTTGTTCTGGTTCCCAATCAAAACTAGCAGCCTTTCTGGTCACTTGTTAAATGGGCTAGAGTGGCACACCCAAATGAGGAATGTGTTGTCTCCAAAATCCGAAGAGACCAACTAAGCATTGTGTCTCTTTTTTGGTTGTAGGGGGGGACAGATGCAATAGCTTATCCTTTACTTTAGAAGGGATATCTTGACATGCCCCACACCACTGTACACCTAGAAATTTCACTGAGGTGGAAGGACCTTGTATTTTTGTCGGATTTATCTCCCATCTCTCATGCAAATGCCTTACCAATAAATCTAGAGTCTTTGCTACTTCTAGCTCAGTAGGTCCTATCAACATGATATCATCAATATCATGGACCAGTGTGATGTCTTGTGGGAGGGAGAGACGATCAAGTTTCCTGCGGACAATATTATAACATAGGGCTGGAGAGTTGATATACCCCTGAAGCAGGACTGTGAAGGTATACTGCTGGCCTTGCCAGCTAAAAGCATACTGTTTCTGGTGGTCCTTACTAATGGCAATTGAGAAAAAAGCATTTGCCAGATCAAGAGCTGCATACCAGGTACCAGGGGAAGTGTTGATTTGCTCAAGCAATGATACCACATCTGGGACAGCAGCTGCAATTGGAGTCACCACCTGATTAAGTTTATGATAATCTACTGTCATCCTCCAAGATCTGTTTTCTGCACAGGCCAAATAGGAGAGTTGAATGGGGATGTGGTGGGAATCACCACCCCTGCATCCTTCAAATCCTTGATGGTGGCACTAATCTCTGCAATCCCTCCAGGAATTTGGTATTGCCTTTGATTTACTATTGTGCTAGGTAGGGCAGTTAGAGTGGCTTCCACTTGACCTTTCCAACCATAATTGCCCTCACTCCACAAGTCAGGGATCCAATGTGGGAATTATGCCAGTTACTGAGTATGTCTTTCCAATTATGCATTCTGGAACTGGGGAAATAACCACAGAATTAGTCTGGGGACCCACTGGACCCACTTGTGAAATGGATCAATCACCTGATATCCATAAGCCCTTACTCTGATTGGTGGACCACAGTAACGTTTTGGGTCTCCTGGAATTAATGTCACTTCTGAGCCAGTGTCTAATAATCCCTGAAATGTCTGGTTATTTCCTTTTTCCAAATGCACAGTTACCCTGGCAAAAGGCCATAGGTCTCCTTGGGGAAAGATGGGAGGAAGATTAACAGCATAAATTTTTGGCAGTTTAACAGGATCTTTCCCCAAGGGGACCTGGCCTTCTCCTCATTCAAGATGCTCTGGGTCTGTAAACCGTCTTAAGTCTGGGAATTGATTAAGGGGCTGTGATTCTCTGTGTCTGTAATTTGAGTTAGGGTTTTGTTCACTCGACCTAGAACTCTTCTGCTTATATAGATCCAGAAGAAATTTAGTAGACTGCCCATCTGTTTCACTTCTAGGTATCCCATGATCTATTAGCCAACACCGTAACTCCATGTGACTCAGACTATTCTGAATGCTGCTTTGAATCTGCCTTTCATTGTGCTAGCCACGCCAACCTTGCCGCTGGGGATTAACTGCCAATACTTGACTTTTATCATCCCTGTAATGTTTAAGGATTCCATTCCATTACAGCCCTTCTTACAGTTGTATCTGGACTACAGAGAAGAGCAACCACAGAGCACTTCAGAGAAGATGGGATTAGTCTTACAAATTTATTCCTCAGAGTCCTGGTTAAAGGTATGTCCTCTGGACATTCCTGGGGTGTGTGGGCAAGTCTCACATGATTAATCCATTCTTGCATTCCAATCTCTCTAAATTTTTGAATTCCCTCTTCTACTGTATACAAAGGCAAATCAGGCATCTCAACCTCAGACATGCTAGGCCATCTTTTGGTCCATGTTTCAGTCAGCCACCCAAACAGAGCCCTTTCTAACCCCTTGAGCTACAATGTTGAGTCCAGAATATCTGCTTAGTGGACCCATATCAATAAATTTACCCTGATCCAGCTTTGTAATCCTTCCACCATTATCCCTTACCATTAGTATTCATTCCCACACGTATTCCCCAGATTTCTGTCTATATAAGTTGGAAAACTCATGCAGTCCTCTCAGAGTATAGTGTACTTCCTCATGGGTCACACTTTGTATTTCACTTTTGGGGGCTTGTTGTGATTTTACTCTAGTAATAGATCTTGAAAGCAAGAGAGGTGATGGGGTGGGTAAGGAGAAGGATTAGAAGTGTCTTGCAAGCTACTGACCTAAGGGCATTCTTTTACATTTTCCTCTGGTGAGACAGGATTAATCTTGTCAGGCAGGGGTTTGAAGGCAGATTCCTCAGGGCAGTCTGGAGGTTGGGCAGTGCATGCTGGAGCTTGGCTGGTACCTGCCTTGTGGCTGGGACAAGGTCCAGACTCTCTGGGGCAGGCTGGAGGCTGGGCAGTGCAGGCTTCAGTTTGGCTGGTACCCACCTCAGGGCTGGAATGAGGTCCGGACTCCCTGGGGAAGGCTGGAGGCTGGATGATACAAGGTTGACAAGGTGTGGTTTCCACAGGGCAGGCCATTGCAGGTTTATCTGGTAAAGACTCAGCAGAATTTAGGGTTCCAATGTCCCCACCAATATTATCATCATCCCATATGTCTCCATCCCAATCCTCAGGGTTCCACTCCTTTACAATCAATGCCTTCACTTTAATTGCAGAAACCCTGCAGGATGGATATTTTAGTTTTCTCTGTAATTCTGCTACTCACACAATGAGAGTCTGGGTTTGATTCTTAGATATCTCAAGTCTGTGTCTACAGGAGACAAGATTTTCTTTCAGTGCGCACATAGCAACTTTCACAACATTCACACAGCATTTAAGTTTCAAATTTGAAGGTTTTAGCTCATCTCTTTCTTTTGTAATTGTATCCAGAGTATCTAGGAGGAGTAAGCCAACATCATTATACCTTTTGACTCCACAAAATTCTGTTAAGGTGTTGAAAACACTCTCACCCATATCCTTGCTTCTTATAAACATGGAAGTAGGGGAATCCGGTGATCCTATTTTGTGTATCTCTATTGCTAGCTCACACTATGGACTGTTAGCAACCTCTTCATTATTGGAAAAGGAGTCATAAATACCCTTGAGTCCAAATGGAGTAGAGAGCAAATTACAAAACTCCCAGAACCTCCCCAGACATCTCATGTTTAAGACTCTGTTCCTCAAGAACCACTCCTGGTACCAAGCTTTATTAGGCTTCTCTCAGGAAACAGAATCAACAGGAGATATCTGTCAATAATATGAGATTTTATGAGTCTCTCACATGACCGTGGGGATGCACAAGTCCAGGCAGGGTGCAAACCAGGGCCTCCAATGAAAGTCCAATGAAAGGTCCTTGATGAGTTTCTGGGAGAATTTGGCTGTCCAAAGACGAGTTGGAAAATTCTCCTTGAATGTTGAAATCACTTCCCCTTTTAAGGCATTCAACTGATTGGATAAAAGTGTCACCCATTGCTGATGCAATCTCCTTGATTGATGCAGATGTAATCAGCCATTCATGAAGTAAACTCACTGGTGACCAAAGTCCATAAATTCTCTTGTATTGCAATTAGCCCAGTACTTTCTTGACCAAACACCTGGACACAGTTACCAGGCTGAATTGACATGCTAAACTAACCATCACATCGGGCTTGTGATTTACAAATATTTTCTCCCATTGAGTCAGCTGCCTTTTCATCCTTTGAACAAAGTCCTGTGAGGTGTAAAAGTGTTTAATTTTGAGAAGGTCCCATTTATCTATTTTTTTCTTTTGTTGCATGTGTTTTGGGTGTAAGGTCCAAGAAACCACCACCTACCACAAGGTCTTTAAGTTGTTGCCCTACATTTTCTTCTAGTTAGTTTTATGGTCCTGGTTTTAATATTTACATCTTTGATCCATTTTGAGGTGAGTGAGGTATGGGCTCTCTTTCATTCTTTTGATTATAGATAATCCAGTTCTTCCAGCACCATTTGTTGAAAAGCTTGTTTTGTCCCATTAACATGGACTTGGTAGGTTTGTCAAAAACCATTTGGCCCTAGAGCTTTGGGTTTATTTCTGGACTCTCAAGTTTATTCCACTAAGCAATGTATCTATCTTTATGCCAGTTCCATGCTGTTTTGACCACTGTAGCTTTGTAATACATTTCAAGGTCTGGCGGTGAAATTCCTTCCATTTTGCTCTTCTTTTTTAGAAGGCTTTTGGCTAATTGCCTTCCAAGTGAATTTGGTAATTGCCTTTTATATTTCTATAAAGTAGGCTGTTGGAATTTTGATTGGTATTGCATTGAATCTGTAAATCAGTTTGGGTAGGATTGTCATCTTCATGATATTCAATTTTCCAATCCATGAACACAGAATGTCTTTCCATTTGTTTTTTGTTTAGGTCTTCATAGAGTTCTTTTAGCATTGTGTTATAGTGTTCTGCATATAAGTCCTGTGCTTCTTTGGTTAAATTGATTCCTAGGTATTTCAGTCTTTTTGTTGCTATTTTCAATGGAATTTCCCCCCATATTTCCTCCTCAGATTATTCAATACTAGTGTACAAAAACATTACTGATTTTTGCATGTTAATCTTGTTCCTGCCACTTTGCTGAACTTGTTTATGAGTTCAAGTAGCTTTTGTTGTAGACTTTTCAGAATTTTCTAAATACAGGATCATGTCATGAGCAAATTGAGTTTTACTTCCTCTTTTCCAATTGGGATGCCTTCCATTTTTTTTTTTCTTGTCTAATTGCTCTAGCAAGAACTTCTAGTATAATGTTGAATAACAATGGTGACACTGGGCATCCTTGTCTTGTTTCAGATCTTAGAGGGAAAGCTTTCAACCTTTTTCCATTGAGTACAGTGTTGGCTATGGGTTTTTCATATATGCCTTTTATCATAGTGAGGAATTTTTCTTCTATGTCTATCTTTCAAAGGATGCTGAATTTTGTTGAATGCCTTTTCTGCATTGATTGTGATGATCATGTGGTTTTTTCCTTCAGTTTGTTAATGTGGTGTATTATGTTCATTGGTTTTCTTATGCTGAACCAGCCTTGCATACCATGAATAAATCCCACTTGTTTTTGATGTAGAAGTCTTTTGTTATGCTGTTGGATTCTATTTGCAAGTGTCTTTTTGAGAATTTTTGCATCTGTGTTAATTAGCAAGATTGGTCTATAATTTATTTCCCTTGTAGTATCTTTATCTGACTTTGGTATTAGGGTAATGTTGGCTTCATAAAATGTGTTGGGTAATTTTCACTTCTCTTCATTTTTTTTGAAGAGTTTAAACAGGATTGGTGTTAATTCTTCTCAAAATGCCTTTTAGAATTCAGCTGTGAAGCCATCCAGTCCCAGACTTTTCTTCATTGTGAGATTTTTTTTTTGTTTGCTTTTTTTTTGCTCTTGTCTTGCTCCTTGTTATTTTATTTTATCTTTTTTTGTTCCTTGTCTGCTAGTTGTCTGCTAGCTGTCTGCTCATTGTCTGCTCTTTGCTCATTGTTTGTTTGTATTCTTTAGGAGGCACTGGAACCAAACCCAGGATCTCCCATGTACGAGGGGAGTACGCAACTGCTTGAGCCACATCTGCTCCCTGATGATTGATTCAATCTCTTTAAATGTCATTGGTTTTTAAGTTCTTTCAATTCTTGTAGGTCAATGTAGGTTCTTTGTGCATTTCTAGGAATTTGTCCATTTCATCTAGGTTGTCTAGTTTGTTGGCATACTGTTTCTCATAATATCCTCTTATGATTCTTTTTGTTTCTGTGGGACCAATCATAACTTCCCCCCTTTCATTTCTTATTGTATTTATTTGCATCTTCTCTCTTTTTTTCTTTGTGAGTCTAGCTAGGGTTTTGTCAATTTTATTGATCTTCTCTAGGAACCAGGTTTTGGTTTTGTTGACTTTTCTCTTTTTGTTGTTGCTGTTCTCAATTTCATTTATTTCTTCTCTATTCTTTATTATTTCTTTCCTTCAGCTTGCTTTGGGATTGATTGCCATTCTTTTCTAGTTTCTCCTGTTGTTCATTTAGATCTTTAATTTTAGCTCTTCTTTTTAAATATAGGTGTTTAGGGCTATAAATTTCCCTCTCAAAACTGCCTTTACTGTGTCCCATAAGTTTTGGTAAGTTGTGTTCTCATCTTCATTTATCTCAATATATTTACTGATTTCACTTGTAATTTCCCCTTTGACTAATTATTTAGGAGTGTGAAGTTTAGCCTCAATACATTTGAGAATTTACCACTCTCCTGTCTGTTAATGATTTCCAGTTTCATTCTATTATGATTTGAGAAGGTGCTTTGTATAATTTCTCTCTTTTTATATTTATTGAGAGTTGCATTGTGTCCTAACATATAGTCTATCCTGTAGAAAGATCCATGGGTTTTTGAGTTTGGGTGCAACATTCTGTATATGTCTGTGAGGTCTAACTATTTTATCACTTGTTGATCTTCTTCTAGTTGTTCTAATGTTGTGAGTGGGGTGTTAAAGTCTCCAATGATTACTGTAGAGATGTCTATTTTCCCCTTGAATTTGTCAGAATTTGCCTCATTTATTTTGGGGCACCCTGGTTAGGTGCATAGATATTTATGACTGTTATGTCTTCATGGTGGATTGTTATTTTTATTAATAATGGTCTTCTGTATATCTTATAACTTTTTTGCATTTAAAGTCTGTTTTGTCCAATACTAGTTATAGCTACCCCTTCTCTTTTTTGGTTACTCTTTGCATGGGGTATCTTTTTCCAGGCTTTCACTTTAAGCCAGTTAGTATCCCTGGGTCTAAGGTGAGTTTCTTGTAGGCAGCATATGTATGGCTCATGTTTTTTTTTTTTTTTTTAAATCCATTCTGTTAGCCTTCATCTTTTGATTGGAGAGTTTAATTCATTCACACTTAATGATAATACTGTAAATGCATTCTTTACTTCCACCATTTTATTCTTTGGTTTTCATATGTCATATCTTACTTTTGTCTGTCTTTTTACTCTTTTGGTTATCCTTTCTGATATTCTTTCTTCTATACTCTCCTCCAAACCCCTTTCTCTGTCTTTTTCCTTCAGGCTCTAAGGATTCCTTTAACATTTCCTTCAAAGGTGGATTCTTTTTTTATGAACTTTTTTAAAAAATTTATTTAAAAATTTTTTAATGAACTTTTAAAGTTTCTGTTTGTTTGTGAATATTTTATACTCACCTTCATATTTGAAGGACAGTTTTGCTCGATAAAAAATTCTCAGTTTTTCTCTTCCAGTATCCTAATTGTATCATACCACTGTCTTCTTGCCTCCATGGTTTCTGATGAGAAATCTGCACTAAGTCTTACTGGGCCTCCCTTGTATGTAATGGCTTGTTTCTCCCCTGCTGCTCTCAAAATTTTCTCTTTATTTTTGATGTTTTTCATTCTGAGTGTATGTGTCTTGGAGAAGGTCTATTCAGATTTATTCTGATTGGGGTACTGTCCACTTCTTGGACATGTAAGTTCATTTCTTTTATGAGAGTTGGGAAATTTTCAGCTATTATTTCCTCAGATACTCTTTCTGCCCTTTTCCCTTCTCTTCTCCTTCTGGAAAACCCTGGACACATATTTTGTTGCATTTTATGTTATCATTCAACTCCCTGAGCCCCTTTATTCCATTCTTTTCTCTCTCTGTTCTATTTTCTCTTCAATTTCAGCTGCTCTGTCTTCAGTATCATTTATTCTTTCTTCTATCATTTCAAATCTGCTGTTGTATGCCTCTAATGTGTATTTTTTATCTCACTTATTTTTTTGTTTCATTCTTGTGAGCTCTGTTACTTTTCTATTGAGGTTTTCAAATCCTTTGTGCTCACTCAATGTCTTTTTGATGTCATTTTTTTCTTTAGCTGTATTGTCTTTCAACACATGAATTTGATTTTGGAAATTAGTGTGTATCTTTTAATTAGTTATCTCAAATCCTGTATCTCTTCAGGGGCTTTGGTATATTCCTTTTCTTGGGCCTTGCTTCCATTTTCTTTGTATGGCTCATAATTTTTGGCTTTGTCTAGGCATCTAATTAAGATAGTGAGTTTACTCAGATGCTCAATTTATCTCTCTTTTATAGGGATTTAGTGGTGGGAGACAGTGTGTTACTGCTGTTCTTTGATTCTTGGTTCATCCTGTTCTGGGTTTTTAGGATTGTCACTGTTAGTTTCTCAAAACTGGATTCTAACTCAGTAATGGGTTACAGACCTGCTTCCTTGGGTCTTGGGGAAGAAGGTTGTAAAGGCCTAAAAAACCCACTCTTATTTACTTTTAATTTCCTCACGTGCACTTTCTTGGTCTGCCAGCTGATAGTGCTCTTTGGCAAGCCATTCAATTCAGTGCCTGGTAGTGTGTTTTTCTGGGTAGAAAATAATTCCACTCCCCTCTGTGTCCTGAACAATCAGTCCAGGTTAGTAGAGATGGAGATTGAGAGGGTTGGATATCCTTAGTCCCAGATCTCTTTAGTTTAAGCTGGCTTCCAAGGCAAACAATGGTGTGGCCCCACCTGGTATGGAAGGACTCCTGGGACACAGCAAATCAAATTTGTTGGTCAAAGCTGAGTCAGCCTTAGGCTGTGTTCCTCTCTCTCCCCTTTCCTGGGGAGTTGGATCCCTGGGACCCTCTTTGTCTATAGCTGCAGGCCCTGAGGACTGAGAATTCAAAAGTATCTTTAGTATGGGGAAGATTGCTGGCAGCAGCTGTCTCTTTAAATTCACAGTTTTGCCATAATGATTCTTTTCCTTTGTCCCTCTCTATTCTGGGAGGTGTCCAGCCTTCCCCTGGTGTCCTAAACCCTAGAAGACTTTTTACCAGGCCATTTCTGCTTGTCCTTTTGCTTAGAATTTTAAAAGCTTTCTTTCTTTAAGTGTTTGATGCTCATATATGTTTACATATGTGATCTATGTATTTTTTTCTTGTAGACTTTGGGTCTTCTGTTTGTGCCAACATATCTCAAATATGACAATACTGTACCTATATAGTTTTCACCACCTTTTCCTGATTCATTTTCATCATGATCTTAGTCATGAGTCTGCAGCCTTGTCTCATGTGTTTGACAAGTGTATTGTCTTCCAGGTAGGATTTACATCAAGAAGTGGTGCCTCTTTAGGAGGGCAGAGTTTTGGGATCTCTGTTCTTGCATTCAGAGAGTTTAATTAGGATCTTTATAACTGTATATCACATAGTTGCTGTATTAGACAGACAAAGGAGTGCTGATGCAAAATACCAGAAATCGGTTGGTTTTTATAAAGGTTATTTATTTGGGGTAGAAGCTTACAGTTACTGGGCCATGAAGCATAAGTTTCTTTCCTCACCAAAGTCTGTTGCTACGTGTTGGAGCAAGACAGCTGCTGACATTTGCCAGGGTCCAGGCTTCTTGGGTTTCTCTCTTCCTGGGGCTCCATTTCTCTCTGGGCTTAGCTCCTCTGTTTCCTCCAAAGATCAGCTGTAGACTTTCAGGCGAATGGCTTGCTTCTCTTCTCCTGAGGTCTTCTCTCCAACATCAAAACTCCAGCATCAAAACTGCTACAACTCTGTTCTTTGCCATGCCTTTTATATTTGATTCCCACCCCACCAAGAGGTGGGGCTCAATGCCCTACTGACATGACCCAGTTAATGCCCTAATCATAACTTAATCATGCCCAGATTAGCAGACCAGTTTACAAGCATAATCCAGTATCTATTTTTGGAATTCATAATTACATCAAACTGCCAAACTGCTACACTCCACCCTCTGAATTCCAAAAATACATTACAATATTTTAAAAAAAACCTTAAATCAGTAACAATGCAAGTACAAAATCATATCATAATCAGTTTAAAGAGATACTGTTTGTCTTCAGGCAAAATCCCATCTGCTGTAGACCTCTGAAACTTACAAAACCATTTAGCTGCATCCAAGACACAAATGGAAAGACAAAAGATAAACATTTTCATTACCTTAAGGAGAAATTGGGAGGTTAGATATGAGTCATGGGTCCTCTACAGTTCAGTAAACCTGCAGGGCATCCTCCATTTGATTTCTAAGTCTGAGAGTCATTCTTAAGATAATGGTTTCTTCTCCTTGGTGCCACATGGGGACTCACTCTTTCCACAGGCTTGCCTATGGGCCATTTTCTTGGTTCCTCCCTCATCAAGCATCTGGGTGTCAACCAAGCTCCAGACCTCACCCTCCAAGAGTGTTGAGGGTGATTGCCACACCTTACCCAACCTTTAGGTTAAAGTTAGAGTCTTATCCCCCCTAGTACAGTGAGGTGAAGACAACATTATCCCTAACCTTTGGCATACAAGCTAAACCCTGTCAGAGCAACGAGTTGACTACCTGGTCTTCCCTAACCTTTGGCATACAGGCTCAATTCTCTCAGAGCAAAGAGTTGACCACCTGGACTTTTCTAATCCATAGGGGACAGGCGTACCCCTCTCAGACCTATGGGATGCTGACCTTACCTGCCCTAATCCTTGAGGAATGTGCTCCACCCTCTCTGCACCCTGGGGTGGCAAAACTCTTCCAGAACATCGAGTGGGAACATCCACCCTCTTCAACTGATGGGGCAAACTCACCCTCTCTGTACACATGGGTGGGGCTCCTCTCTTGGCCCAAGGCAATGTCTTAATTCCAGAGCTCAGTTTCCATGGTTTACTCCTTAAAGCTGTTTCTTTTTCAATCTCTCCTTTCTGTGTTCCTTTTAGTCCAAGCTGATGGTGGTTTTGTTCATAAAGCGCTCTCAAAAATGTTGTTGGTTTAGCATGCAAGAAGCAGGGGTCCAAGCCATTAGACAGTAAGACTTTCCAGAAGTCTTTCTGAGATAACTGCATCTTCAATCCTGATTCACAATTTCCAGGTTTAGCTAAGTCTTCAAATGGGGCACTTTCATCTGAGAACTTGATTTCCAGATGCTTGGAATTTCCAGAATCAGTTTCTGTTTTCTTTGTGCCTAAGAGTTCAGTCCTTAGTGTATTTTGCTCATCTAGTATTTTGCTATAAGCTGCAAGGAGAAGCCAAGCTGCATTCTCTGAGTTTACTGTGGAAAGTTCTTCAGTTAAATTCTCAGATTTGCCATTTTCAAATTCTGTCTTCCATATAACACCAGGAGTTAATCTTGCTAAGTTCTCTGCAACTTTAAAACATGGATTGCCTTTCCTCCAGTTTCCAATAATAGTTTCATTTACTTCTAAAGCATCATAAAAAGTCTCTTTAGCATCCATATTACTATCAACAGTCTCTTTAAAGTGATCTAGGCCTTTTTCATCAAGCATCTCACAATTCCTCCAAAAAATACCCCTTACCCATTTATAAAACCATTCTAACATTTTGGTAATTGAAAAAGCACTTCCCCACTCCTTGGTACCAAATTCTGTATTAGTCAGCCAAAGGAGTGCTGATGCAAAATACCAGTATTTGGTTGGTTTTTATAAAGGATATTTATTTGGGGTAGAAGCTTACAGTTACAGAACCATAAAGCACGTTTCTTTCCTCGCCAAAGTCTGTTGCTACGTGTTGGAGCAAGGCAGCTGCTGAAGTTTGTTAGAGTTCAGGCTTCTCGGGTTCCTCTCTTCCCAGGGCTGCATTTCTCTCCAGGATTAGCTCCTCTGTTTCCTCCAAAGATCAGCTGTAGACTATCAGGCACTTGGCTTGCTTTTCTTCTCCTGAGGTCTTCTTTCCAACATCAAAACTCCAACATCAAAACTGCTACAACTCTGTTCTTTGCCATGCCTTTTATATTTGATTCCCACCCCACCAAAGGGTGGGGTTCAATGCCCTACTGACATGCCCAGTTAATGCCCTAATCATAACTTAATTTTGCCCAGATTAGCAGACCAGTTTACAAGCATAATCCAACATCTATTTTTGAAATTCATAATTACATCAAACTGTCAAACTACCACAGTTGCCTATACAGGGTTGTGAGTCTTGTGTGCCCTCACTCCTGCAGTGATCCATATCACAGAGTTTCTGCTTATCAGGGAGACAGATGGGCTTGGTGGGCAGGCATGTGACAGGAGGAGTACAATTGTTCTGGAGCACTTACAATCTAGAAACCTCCCATGAGCCCACACAGTTACTGAGTCTGGGCCATGAATGCTTTTCTCCTAAGTAAGTTTATACCTAGGGAGATCTTGAATCTTTTCTTTGCCTTGAGGGTGGTCTGTAGGGGCAGGCCCCAGCAGTGGTGATATTGGGGGACATGTTATTCCCAGGCAATTTGCATCTGCTCTCAGCAAGATCTGAGGCATGAATATCACCATCACTTCTTCTGTGAGGTTCATATGTTCTACTGCATTAGTCACTTGCTCATGCAGCCACCTGTTCCTGGAACACCTTACAACAATATCCTGCATGGCCTTCTTTTAGATCCTGGCCTAGTTATCAGCAGTTGGAATATTCAAGTACAGCATTTGTACTATCCAGAGTTTACCCAAAGCTTTGTGATTCTATGAAAGTATGGATGACTAATACATTTTTCTTGACTGTATCCTTTCCCAGACAGTGAACTCCAGAAGGGCAGGTATCAGGTCTGTATGCCTCACCTTTGCATACCACAGTGTGGTATATTACAAGGCACAGAAACTATATTGGCAAAATGGCAGACATTCTGATTTGGGCATTTGTTCTTTAGTAAAGCCCATGTTCTGGGATTAATGTTGAAGGAAACCACCCGTGAGGTAAGTATTTGAGACACTCTGAAAAAGTCAGTGACCAGTTAAGCATTGCTGGGGAAAGTTGAGCAGTGTATGAGAGCTTCCTGAGTCAGTTTCATGGGTGATTAAATAAAAACCATCATGTTCACTGACTCAAACTCTTTCAGTGAACACCTGAATTGAGGTGGCTGAGGAAGGGACAAAAAAGAGAAAAATGTTTGATTCCAGCAGTTTAAATTTGTGAGGAGTTAGATTCTTTGTTTTCAGTTAAAAAGCTTTTAAAATATAAGTTAAGCCATAGCAATGATGGTGAATTTTCATAAGTAGACAAGAATACAAAGTATATTTTTGTCTCATGCTCTTTAGAGTCCTATTACATGATTTCAAAGGTTCTCTTTTCCGTTTTATGAAAATTATTTCCAGGCTTCCTAGCTAACTTAATGAAGAACATTTGTTGAATTGCTTAGTTTTAATTATGACATTTGTTATTGTGAGTATCCTTTTTAGCTATTTAAATAACCAATTCAGATTTTTTTATATTGTCGATGGAATTTTATCAATGTAATATTGCCATTTTTAAATTCTTCCTGGGAGATTTTTGATCCTTTTTATCCTTCATGGATTAAGTCATTGACTTGGTGGTGTTTGATTCTATTCAGAAAATTTGAAAAATTGTGAACAGTTTCCTCCTCCTTCTTTAAGGATTGGTCTATTGCCTGTGATTGATATATTTTAAACAGAATTGCACATTTCCACATAATTCTGTTCAATCTGAATACATTTTTTTTTTCTAATTTTATATAATGTCTTAGACTCAAATTTCATACTTCTCATAGAGAGGGCATGAATGCCCACTCCTTGGGCTCAGAAAGATCTTCTGGGCCCAATAACTAAATAATAATACATTGTTATTATTATTATAAATAACTATATTAATTGAACACTAAGTTTATTTCAAAGCACTTTACATGTAACAATTTATTTTATCATTCAGAATAAAAAGTTTATTAAAATACCACCCATATTTTACAGATGAAGAAATTAAGACAGAGATGGGAGGTAGCTTTCCTTGGGATAAATATATCATATTTAATAGCTCTTGAATTTATCCTGGAGCTGTACAAACATCTGGAGCATTTGGCCACAGGGATCATTAAATTCAATCCTGGCCTCCAGGCACCCTCAGTCTTAAATACCCTTTGGTGTCCAGAAAAAGAGTTAGATGTCTGCCACTCCCTGCAATAGTTACCTATTGTCAAGTCTTCCTAAGAAGTATGTTGAAGCTTTCCAAGCTGTAGCTGTCCATGTTAAGGCCTACATAAACAATTTTGACCACAAATATAGGCCCTTCCAGGTTAAAATTCTTAGTTTCCAGGAGGAAACACTTACCAAGGTACATAGAAAGTACTACCTTTGATTGGGCATCTGGGTTATTTGGG
>JAQZBX010039228.1:0-23097 GCA_029593785.1 Cabassous unicinctus
TAGACCTGTAACTGTTATCATATCCTTAAAAATAAAAACTTAAAAAAACAATCATACTTGGCCACACTGTATTAAAATGAAATTCGCACTTCAGTTTCCTTATTTCAAATTCAAATGTTGATGGCAATGACATTATTTTAAATATAACTGACGATTTCATTTCCTGCTGTTTTGATTCTTTAAAGGATGGCTGCCATTTTGCTTTTTGTCTTCTGGTGTTTTGCAAATGAACAAGAAATAGAACTAGTTTAAAAAAACAAGAAATTTTAATTCTTGGTCTTTCTTCTGAGGCCTTAAGTATATAATTTACTGCGGGGATGAGTGTAATATCCAAAGACATCCCCTGTCAGGGAGATTGATGAGATACCTTCCCAACAGCCTTTGTGAAAGGCTGATGGAATTTATAAAATATGCAACCCTCAAGTGAAAGTCACACCCTCTTCCAGCAAGTATTGTGAAAATGAGTGCATGTGTTTTAATTCTTTTCAAGTTCACAGCCAGACTCATTTATCACTGCAAACATGAAAAAACATCCTTACAGAAATTATAATATTAAAGACATTAAAAGTGATCATATTGTTTATTAAGTCTAGTAGAGAGATTACTCCTCAATCTCTGAAATTTGAGCCAATGGCCTCTGCAGTACAATTTCAGTGTGAGAGTAGACATTACTGAGTCAAAATCTGCTTTCCTCATATTGGTTCTAGTTCTACCTCTGAATTTTGCTTCATTGTGAAATGGGTAACATAGCGACTATTATTTGCCCCATTTGATATGTGTGATGTCTATAGTCCAAAGACTGAAATTCTCATCAACTTAACAATATCCTGGCATGAAAACCCAGGTCTCCTGTCTCTTACTTCAGATTTCTTTGCAACAGAATATGCTCTTTCTCTTATAAAAAAGAAGTGAAGAGCTCAGTGTCATTTTAAGCATTTCTTCCTTCAGAAAATCTTCCCTGATCTTAACGGCCAGTTTTAAAACAAAAGCAAAAACAAAAATGAACAGAAACCAGAGAACTGTTTATATGCTTTTATTTCACTAGGTAGCTGATTTCCTTTGCACTTACTACAGATGTAGTTTCACTGCTCTTTTTCTGATTAGTTGACTCATGTCTGCTTCTCCTGCTGGATAGTAAGCTCTTTAAGGTCAGTGGCACTGAGGCAGTTACAAGGATCCCTACCTTACAGATGAAGAAACTGAAGACGCGATAGCGGAGCCCTGTTCACACAAAGCCTGGGCCTTTTCCTCTTTGCCATAATCTAGCATATTTTCTTCAACACAGTGGCTCAATAAATATTCATCAAATAAATACTACACCTATATGCAAATGCTTATATACCAATAACTATTTCCCATATTTTCCTCCATTAACTAATTCTCACATCATGTATGTATGCATAAAAAAAAAAACAACCTCTAGTAGATACCCAAGCGGGGACAGGGGAAATGCCTTTACATATATGTGTGTGTGTGTGTGTGTGTATGTATGTGTGTATATATACCTAATATGAATATATATTCAATGGCATGATTTTTTCCAACAATCTTCAGAATTTCTAGTCATATCATTTTTGACCCTCTACTTGACCTTTTGTTTTTGTGAGCAATTTTGGAACCAGATTGATATATATACACAGTTAAGAAATTTGATTGAATTTATATCACATGAAAGTGTTTTAGGAATCAACAAAGAAACTTCAGCATTTGTCTTTGTAATATTAACTGGAAACACAGTGGACAACTTGGATAATGTCTCTCACCCAAAGGGTTTCAGGATTATGAATGAGGAGATTTATGTGTGAGTGGCATGTGAACGGCCAGCTCTTACATCAGTTCCTTTGGGCTTCAGCTCGAGGATATAAACAGTTTTTATTTACTTAATAATCTGACCAGTAACTGCTACAAATAACTGTACTTTACAAGTAAATAGTGCAGCGCCACGAATGCACAGACTCAGCAACAGCTCCACCTGAGAGGCAAAGAGCTGAAATTTAGGAAGAGCCAGGCTTAATTCTCCATAAAAATGTCTTCTGTCTTTTTATAAGATAGATGAAGAAAATAATGCATCATTCTTCAGAAAAAAGTTCAGTAAATACTGTTTGTACAGAGAAAGGGAAAGCAATGCAACTTATTTGTACAGAAGTTTCAGAAGTCTGGTCCGCGAAAGGCCTGGTACTTACTTCCCATCTAATTGTAACTCCTTGTTGTCAGATCCTCTCTGATTCTCTTCACAATGTCACTGAACTGTGATATCTGAAGGCAAGCCCCCCTTCTTTTCTCTTCTTTCAATATACACATGGCCCTCTGTGATTCACTGTCAAGCCACCCATTCCTAGAGTAGCAATTCTTAGAGCTCCTCTTTTGTCCTTCCCAAATCCCCGATTTGCTACTTGTCTTCAAATCCTACCTTTTAGAATGGGGCTCTGTCTTTCTCTTAACAGGTCCTCCCCTGGATCCGTCTGCTGCCCCACACTTGAAAGAAACTCTGGTCGCTTCCTTCTGCAGCAGACTAGTAACTCCTAGCCTGCTCTGTTAGCCAGTTAATCTGGCCAGCAGGATAGAGCCTCGAGTTCTCAACATGCTATATGAGATTGTTTATGAATTAGTTCTGCTTGTGTCTCTCCAGCCTCATTTCTCAATTTCCCTGCCTTGCTTTCTAAAGTAATGACATTAGCTTCCCACTGTACCATATCTTTTTACCACCAGGCTTGACTAAACACACTGTCCTTTAGATATCACTCCCCAAGAGATATTTCTCAGTTTATGTGGCCCTTCTTGTGTGCTCCCATTGCACTTTGTGCATTAGCCTATCACTGCACCTAACAATACACTGTAATTATTCAGGTACTGATAATATCTCTGCTAGACTATGGTTTCCCAAAGGAAAAAAACAGGGAGTGTGCAGGTCATTTTATCCCCAGTACCTAGCTATTACTTGATAGGCAGTCAAAACTGCATTGAATTAAAGAATAAAAAAGAATGAATAAAAGCGTACACTAATTATAAGCTTCTTCAGAGCAAGGAATATTCTCAAATACTTCTTTGTGATCACTTTAAGGTCAACTCTAGTCTGCGACACTACACTAATAGTGGTAGTAGTAGTAATAATAATAATAATAACAGCACCGTTGACGACCGCTACAATATAATGACAGCAGTGGCTGAAACGATGAGCATTTGCTAATGTGCCAGACTCTGTGTTATTTACCTTTCACAGATTAAAATCAATCAATGTCTGTTGAGCTGGTAAGCATTGCTATATGACAAGCCCATACGTTGCATAATTTAACAACAATCTCTGAATTAAATGCCAAACAACTTGTCATATTGCATTATTTTGAATTATTTCTATAGTATACTGAATAAATTCTCACAAGGTGCCTAAAAATGGCAAAACTGTAGACAGGCATTTGGGTAGCTTGATTCGCCAGAGACTATTCATACTATACACTAAAGCATAGAAGACACAGACTCTTATCTAATTGCTCTTCTTTACTAAGCAGGTCAAAGTATAATATTGAGACTTGTCACTCTTAATTTTGTCCAGGGCCATTTTGTTACAGTTTAAGGAAAACTGCAACAAATATTTTGAAAGCTTTCACCTACCTATTTATTTTCAAAAGGATATGGATTCCCCATGATTTAGTATATTATAACTTTCACAGTTATAAAGCTATTTTTATGCTGCTACATATTTGGGCTATCAAATGTTATACAATATTATTTCCATAGTACACATTTTAAAAATCCAGCCATAATTCTATCATTCTAAGATTTGTCTACCATCATTCTTCCATAATCCTCTGCATGCCTTGTCAACACATATATTTCAATTAACGCAATTCATGAAACATGCAATTTATTTTTTACTTTTCCACTTGTGTACTCATTATAATCATGTCTCATTATTTAATACATTCTTCATAATTAAACTTTCAAATGATGACATTATATTCCATTGACTTGAAGCACTGCTATTTGCTACCTCATTGCCTTATTACTTGGTAACTTGGTTTGTTTGCAAAATTTTTTCCTACTAGCAGTAAAGCTGCAATGAATGTCACTGTTTACTTTTCTTTTTCTTTTATTATTTTTGGGATGAAATATCGTAAGCGGGTCTACTAATTTGGAAGCTATGCACATATTTCTGATTATTAAAACGCATGCTGTTCCCTCCATCTGCATAAGATCTAAGCCCCCTCTCAATCTGAGGCAGAGCAGGTTATCACCATGCCCAAATCCTCAAGGATGAGGAATGAACAAACATAAGGGGGAAATGCAACCATGGACAAAGTAAACTTATTAATATTATAGCAATGGAACAACGTGTAATTATGATAAAAAGATAGTGGTTACCAGAGGTTCTGAGGGAGGGGCAGGAAATAGTAGGTAGAACATTGGGCATTTTTAGGGCATTGGAACTAAGTGTAAACCACAATGTAAAATATAGACCTTCGTTAGTATCAATGATTCATTATTTATTCATCAATTATAACAAATGTACTACACTATTGTAAGATGTTATTAAAAGGGGAAGATGTGGGGTATATGGGAATCCTTATACTTTCCATATAACTTTTCTATCATCTAAAACCTCTTTAAAAATAAAGCTTATTATATAAGAAAACATACTGTTGCTGTAATTTTAAACTTGCAATCACGTTTTAATTTTAAACATTTGCTATTGACACTATCTATATCTTAAAAATTGTCATGTAAATAAAGCCAATCTAATGCCATGAAACTCTAAACCATGATGAGCAGCTCGGTGATGGAAACAGAATGATGGAAACAATTTGAGACCACATGTCAAGAAAACAAGCTCCATGGAAAATGGCATGCTCCACTCTCATCTCTGTTATTTTTGTTCAGTCCAGGTGGAGAGAAAGGGAAGAGTTAAAGAGCAGCCTTTTCAAATTCTCACAGTAATTATTCTTTTTAAGGTAAAGGGCTGAAATTTAGAGCTCTGTTAATGGTGCTTCAATTAGCCCCCGCAAAATTATACTGGACAAGAAAAGGGCTAAAAACCAGATTCAATCTTAAAATAAATCTCCCAAGTGAAAGACAACAATGACAAAACCAAAACACGTTTTTCCTTCATTAAATGCTGTGCAAAAACAAAACAAAACAAAACCATCACAGAAAAGAATAAAATAATGAAAAATCACCCTTTATCTTCTCATACAGACATAATTGTTCTTAAGGTAATATATTGGTATTAATCCTTTTATTGTTTTAATTCTATGGATATACTTTTGTGTAAATATATATATGTGTAACTACATATATATGTGTGTATATATATATATACATATGTATATGTATATAGTTGTGCATGTATATACATGCATAATATATAGTACATGTAGCTGTAATAACCTAAGTTACAGATTTCTAATTCTCCACCATCACTGTCCACCTATATCTCCTTCCCATAGGCCATCTAGTGTTACCAGTTTCTTATGTACCTTTCAAAGAGAGTTTTTGGCTGTGAGTGTGGATTCCACTTTTCCCCTCTGAAATAGCACAGTTTAAAGTTTCCTGCACCTCACTTTAAAAATACATATCTTTGAGATGGTATCTCATTTTTTAAGCAATTATATCCTACTGCATTGTCTGCGATGTATCTTAACATCTAAAGCCAGTTTCCTATGGATGAAAATTTCAACTCTTTCCAGTTTTTTTTTGCCACTATAAACAATGCTGACATGAATATTCATGTATACAAGTCTTCAGGAACATTTTAAAGTGAATTTTAAAAAATATTTCCTAGGTAAAAAATTCCTGATGAACAAACATTGCCCTAAAAGGTGATAAGAATTCATATTCTCTTAACAGTATGACAGAGCCTTTTCCCTCACATTCTTGCAAATGTAGCATCTTATTATCCTTTTGACCTTTGCCAGTATAATGGCTAAAATAACATCTCACTCTATTTTTAATCTGCACTTATTTGTAGGACTGTATGGTATAGGCAACTTATTATTCTTTTAAAATCTACTTTGTCTTTCTCTTTATATTGTTTGCTGATTTTTCAACTGAGTTATGGATTATTTTCATTTATAAACTCTTTATCATGTTAAAAAGTAGCAGTTCTTAAATGTATTGCTCTTCGAATTTATTTATAGATTTTTTTTGGCAATGTAGAAATTTTTGTATTTTGTTTTTAAATCCACCACTTATAATTGATAGCTTCTGAATTCATTGTCTTATTTAGAAATGACCATTCAATCAAAGATATTTTATATATTCACAATAGAAAACCAAATACTTGATTCACCCTAGAGATTATTTATCTATCTTTGTGGGGACTTTTGGAATCTGTTCTATTCCATTGTTCTGTCTAGTCAATTTTCAGTATCACCCTGGCTTAAGAATATTTGCTTAGTAATAAGTTTTAAAATCTAGTGGGAATATAGTGTGTTATTCTTATATGTTTATTTTTTTACCAAATGAACTTTTATGTTATTTAATTAAAAATAAGGCACTATTTCATTGTTTTCTCTTTAAAGCTATAAGGAAAATTATCATCTTAATTTTATTGCATCTCCTTATGCGAGAATAAAGTAGGTTTCCTTTTAACCAAATCGTCTATTAGAATTTTGATGGGAATTGCTTTTAATTTGTTGAATAATTTGGGGAGAAATTATATATATATATATATATACATATATATTTATAATACTGTGTTTTTTCACTCAAATACATGGCAATTCTTTCCATTTATTTCTTTGTTCCCAACTACAAAATTGTACAGCTTGTTGTTGTTTAGATTTTGTATGTTTCACTTTTTATTTCCTCTTGGGTATTGGAATCAAATTGTATGTAAAGAAGAATATAGAGAACTGACATTTTATAAAACTGAGTCCTTTAATCAAGAATAGGATACATTTTCTATTTATTTCTATTTATTCAAATCTTGTTGTAGTTCTTCAATAGAGTTTTAACTTTTATTCATGTGAGTTCTGTTCATGTCTTTGTAAGTTTATCTCTAGACATTTTGTGTTGCTATTACATTGAGATCTTTTCTCCTTCTATGCTTTTCGGTGGAGTTCACCTGCATGTAACAAAAAGTATAATTATATTTACTGAATTTTAAAAAAATAGAAACCTTAATAAAAAGTAGTCCAGAAGTAAGCAGCTCAAAGTTGGAGTAGCACATAATGGAAATTAATTAACTTCTCTATGCCTCAATTTCCTCATGTGAGGTGAGAATGAAATATGTTAACCCATGCAAAGCACCTAGAAAAACGTCTGGCACATCTTACGCTACCTCTATTATTATTTCAAAATATGTGGAATATGATTTTTTTCCAATAACAGGAATTGAAATAAGCTAAGTTGATAATTTGGGCATAAAAATAAAATCCCATTTTCATACCTTATAACAAAGGAAATTCTAAATGAGGTATAAGGATTTAAATAGGAAAAAATCCTGAATGTCAAGTGAAAAAAATATTAGATATATTAGAATTCTGTGAGTTGACTGGTCATTCAATTAATATGTCAAAATTAATAAGTGTCTTTATAAAAAAATAACCATTTAGAAAGTGTTGAAACTGCTAGTTACCTATCTAATATCCTGGTCCTCTTCTCCTTGTTAATAAATTCTTGATATTTGAGATGGCAATTTATACAATTTTAATTTTTTGCTTACCCAGAGGACTTTGAGTCTAAGAGTAGCCATGGAACATAGTTCTGGCCATGGGAAGAATGCTGAGTATTTATAATTTTCCCCTAATATAGTTACTATATCTTTCTGTTTTCCCTTTTGTTCTTCCTTTATAAAATATGGAATGCCTGAAGGTACAGCATCAGTCCTGAAATCCTTAAAACCCATCATGGTGTGTGTGTTGGGGTGGAGGTTAGGGTGGTGACTGATAGTGATGGGATTAAAATTTTGGCATAATACTTAAACTATGTTAATAGGCATCCTTTTAACTTTTAAGTTAAAATCTTGAGGAGGAGGGTCTCCCCAGACCCCTATCTCACTGGAATTGTGATTAGAATAATTTTTAATTTGTAAAATAATGTGGGAGAGTAATGTTTTTCCAATACTAAGTCTTTCCATCCAAGCACACTGGTAAATTGTTTTTTATTTAATTCTTTTTAATTCCTATCAATAAAGTAGTGTAAGTTGTTGTTTTTCCTGGTTTTAGATCTTATAATATCAATTCAATCAAGAAATATTTACTGAGTGCAAATGGCAAGAACTATTCTATGAATTGGGAATAGGAGAATAAATGTGACAGATAACATGTCTTCCTCATGGAGGTTAAAGAAAGAGAGATGGAGTTAAAAGCAATGAGTAAAAACGTTTTTCATTTAATAAATATTTATTGAGAGTTTCTAAGGGGTCAGTCACTGCTAGTTAAGTTTAGTCCTATGTGGCATGTATGTCAGAAAAATTACTTTTTAATTATATAGTAACAGTTATTAGAAAAGCTATATTTCAAAATTTTATTAAGGTTCAGTACATCTGAACATTTTTAATAGATTTAATTTTTCTGTTGATTTTGTGGGATTTTTCAAGTAGACTCATATAATTTGTAAACAATTAAAGCTTTACTCCCATTTAATTTTCAATATTTATACATATAAGACTCATGAAAGACAAAATCTAGGATACTTTGAAGACTTGGCTGAGTGTTTAAATAACTTCACATAATCTACAAAATACAATGGTAATTACAACACAGTTAAAATGAAGTTAAAAAAGAGAATAGAAAGAATAAGTCTAATTCTTGTTCTATAGAAATATGAGAGGTCAACAGAGGAACAGTCACAAATGCCAAATATAAAGAAAAAAACCATTAGAGAAATGTTGTTTTCAAAAATTCTAAAATAAAAATAAATGAAAATAAACTACCCTTTATATGCAGTGTACAATCTTGAAATTAAATTAGCTTATTAATCTTGAATTAATATAAAAACATTCTCAACTATGAAGTATAAAAATGAGTAATACCTATGTAAAATATCAATATAAAGAGATTGTTTGTGACAATTTAATGCCTGAAACAGAAGAACATACATTTTGACACTTAAAATATTTTTATTATTAATAATGCTAGAAGAGGAAGATTAATATTTCTCTGGAATAAAGGAGCTTTCAAATTGGCTCACAATGAACAAGTATCCAACTATATAACTCAACATGTTTAAAACCACTCCAAAATAAAGTTACAAGAGAGGATACTGGAAATTCAAGTGACTGTGAACCCACTTCTGCCTAATAGTATTTATAAGCTTGCCCTAATGCCTAAGCAGTAAGGAAATGCCAATAAAAGTATTTAAAGGTTTCAAGGAGAAATCTTAAACCATAGATGAATACAAATATTTAAAAAAGCAATTGATATTGCCATTAAAAATGCTGTATTACATATTCAAAATGTTTACCTAAATTATTTGAAGGACTATGATTTTTGTACTACAAGGAAAGTTTAATTAATTCTCTGCTTACAGTGTCTTGGCAATTGCTCCCTTTGGTCTCATTTGAATCTAGTCCCAATTACAATGTACTATTAATATTATCAGATACACTTCCTGACAGTACAGATTTGAAGCTGTGACTCAGAGTAATTTTTGATTATCTTAGGCTATAGGATTTCTCAAACTATTATTTTTTGTTTTTTGCACACTTTTTGGATTCTCCTCCAAAGAATATTTTTAATAATTCCACAGAGTAAAGCGATATAAGCAACAATAACCATTTCATTCCTTTCACTTATACCATAAGTCTTAAAACTCATTTTCTGTGATCTTCATTCAGCTAAAAATTATCTGTTTTACATAATTTCAAATAGCATGGGATTTGAGTTAATGAATATATAACAAGTAGCTAAAAATATTGAGTCCATCTTGCTACCTAATAGCTACCATTTCTTGAGCTATGATACCTATGATGGAATTTATTAGTGCATTATCCTGATAAGGAAAGTAAGCTCAGAGATATTAAATGAATATTTATTGTCTTTTCTGTTTAGGGCATTTTGCTAGGGCCCTGTGCAATCTAGCAACGAACCCAGTCAATTACAGTTCTTGCCTGGAGTCTGATTTTATGACAAAGATTGTAAGACTGACGGCAAGTGGAATATGAACCAAAGCCCATCTCTAATATCTAAGTGCTTAAGCGCTATTTTATCCTATGTAAACAGGGACACACGGCTATGCAACAAGAATGAGTCACACTATTAAATTGAGAGGAGAGCATCCTTCAATTGCAAAAGACAAACCGATCTCACTCTTTGGGGTAACAAAGTACCACATAATATATATAATCCACAATGATATCCAACTTTTCTGAACTTCTGTAAATATCTTCATTCTACTTCATTTATCTAGCCCATGTAGACCTGTGTAGCAGTAGACAGTATAGATAGGAAAAGAGACTGGAGAAGCTTTCTGCTGCTTTTTAGATGGTGGCAGAAGTCTGGATGGTATGTGATTATGTAGTATTTGACAGGGAATCTTTGAGGAAGGAGTGCCTGGCAAGTTCAAGGAACAACAGGAAGGCAAGTATGGCTGGAAGTGAGTGAGTAATGATGAACAGAGTAAGTTAGGTGGTGGTGAGATTAGGGAGGGAAGGAGAAATGGGGTTTTCCTCTAAGTCAGATGAGGAGACACTGAAGGACTACTAGCAGAGCAGTGTTATGGTCTGATGCATGTTTTTACAGGATCATTCTGCATGCGGTATTGAAAATAGACTGGAGGGACGGAGCAAGGAAAGAAGCAGGAAAACCAGTTTGGAGACTACTACAATACACAAGGTGAAATGTGATGGTATCTTGTGCTAGGGTGGTAGCAGTGGATGAGGAGAGAAGTGGCTGGATGCTGGATATTTATTGAAGGTAGAGTCCACAGGATTTGTTGATGGATTGCATGGGGAAATGAGGGAAAGAGAGGAGTTGATGATAACGTCAAGATTTTTCATGAATACATAAAGAAAATGAGCTGCCATTATGTTCAATGGGGAAGAGAGAAACAGGAGTAGTAGGTTCTTGAAGGAAGATCAGTAGCACAGTTTTGCTTATGTTGAATTTGACATCTGAGTGGAAAGGGCAAGTAGGAACTTGAATAGACAACTCTCAAGTGCTTCCTCCCTTCATTCTAAGCTCATAGGTCTGTATGTAGGAACTTTCAAAGATGCCCAAGTATGACCAGACTAGTGATTTTAACATTTTGGTTTTCTCCTTATCCCTGGATGCACTGCTTATTAAGAAGTCACCACTTAGACCCTATGGCTGTTTCTACTAAGCTGCTTTATGATTCCCACACTAATTCACTTTTTTTTCTCACCTGTAAAATGGTCATTACTATTCTCTTGATTATGGGGTTCAATGTAATGGAATTGTTTCTGACTGTTGATTTAGTTTGATAATATACATTGCCCTTTATCTAATAGTATTTAAGTGTTTTAATGGAAAAACATATTTTCAACTTTTTTGTATTTCAACATTTCTTTATTATAAAATAGGAAAGGCTCAACATACACTAGAAAAAATGAACAAATTTTCTACATGTGTGATATGATGCATTGGGCAAAATAGATAGATTTATACAAGTGATGTGAGAAAGGTACAATTCCAGATTTGAAGCATGCTGGAGCTGAAACAGAAGAATAGGCAACAAAGGAAGAAAAAAACAATTAAAATCAGTAAAATGAGCAACTGTTGGGCAAGCATATAAATTTAGCATAAGATGAGAAAGAAATTGAGATTAAATACGAAGAGATAAGAAAGTACTGGAAAGAAGGTTCAAGATGGTCCACTTTTGACCATTTGTGAAGGGTTTGGTTGCAAACATGATTATGGGAATCTAATTTAGGGCAAAATCTAACACTTCTAAAATATGTCTTTTAATAAGAATCTCTATTCTTAGCGTTCTCTGTCTCTTTGTCTATCTCTCCTCTCTTTAGTATACATGGTCTTCTTTTGTGAAACAATACCACCATCTTGCATTGATCAAAAAAAATTGGACAATACTGTATACTTGGCTTAGCAAATGGGGCATTATAATTTCAAATGGAAGTTAAACTAGTGTTACTGGAGCAGAAACTGGACAAGTATGTTTCTATGGAAATAGCTGGTACTATGATTTCTCCATAGAATTAAGTAAGTGGCCATAACTGAAGATGGTTATATTTGAGAACAAATAATTTTGTAATAAATGAAAAGACAAGAATATGCCAAAAAAAAATGAACCAAATGGTTTCTGTTTTGGCTTGGTTTTTTGGTAAAAGATGAACTGCTTTCCTTATGCAGTGCCCTCAGCCTCACTCCTCTACACTAACCAGGAAGCTGCATGGCCATGCTTCCCTGAACACTGTTCCAGGATGTCCTTGTGTTTTAGGGCTAGCCTTTCTAGATCTCACGCAGAACACTGGCCTTTGCTTCTTCTCCTTCCTATGAAGAACTTGTCGGTAGCCAAATGGAACCCTTCTTTTTATTGCCCTAAGAACTCCAGATGCTTGATACAGTTTTCTTCCTTTTCCAGCTTCAGGAAGAATATAGGTAATTACTACTTCACTCTTTCATATACAGTGGAATATTGTGTACTGAAATATATTCTGTGCAACTTTGGCTAATTTTGCCTTCTAGCTTTCTTTTACATCACAAAATAACTAAAATATCCAGTGTTTTTATCTTGTACTTCAAAAGCACTTTGAGAGTATTCATTTGAACAGTCAGATCTTGCTATTGTCAGTCAGTCAAAACAGCATCCTGTGACACGTCTGGCTTATACTCTTCAGGGAACACTCTTAAAAAATCACCTTCTCTACAGGAAGGACAAAATTTCTTTGTCATTGCTATTTTGTTTCTCTGTTCCTTGGCATTTTGTTTTGATTTTCATTTTCTTGCTTTAGGTGGTTTAAATTCCCTAAAGATTATGAAGCTGTATGGAAGGCTTAACTTTCTCATGCATAAGGAGAGAAGGGCATTATATTTATTTCCATATAGGAATACATATGCTGGTGAACTTACTTTAAATAATAAATAGATGCATAGAAAGTGCAACATAAATAAATCCCCAAAGAGGAAGCTTGCTACCAAAAAGGATTATGCTGAGACTTCTATTATAAAGAAATGCTTCCTCCTAATAATAAAACATTATTGATGATATTACCTTTTGCTTAGATATAGATTTGTATATAAGTTGCTTAAAGACCATACATGTAGAATTGAAATGAATAACACTCATGGAACTCTTGGGGCAAGGGATAGCAATATACCAGAATGAGATGCTCTCAATAATTTCATTTTAGTTGATTACCATAGTACAAATATGATACTAACTATAGTTTGATTAAATAATTATTATAATGAGAACCCTAGTCATTAGCACTGAGCTCCAAGAAGCGCACACAAACCAATCTCTATTCTGAAGAAGTTTATAATCTAGTTGAGGAACATATTACAATTAGAAATAATTACAGAAGACAGAAATTAGTATTATGCTAATTGGATATAGAGAAGGAATATAAAAATCACTAGAAGGATTTTGGGCTGAAGAAGTAGTCAGAAGGAAGGGGGCACCTGGAAGATGCTGAGGAGGGAAGGTTAAGATAAGCAGAGGCTTGAGAAGAAGCCCCCAGACACCAAAGCTAAGGTGAAAACGGAGTGGTGGTTGGGTAAGGGTTGAGGAGACAGAAGCTTCTAACCTGTGTAGATAGTTTGTAATGAAGAGAAATAGAAAATCAAGTTGGTCAGTTGGAGTGGGATCAAATATTGGGTGATCCTAAAATATACTTGAAGGGATTGTCAATAAGCAATAGACTCTTAAAAATGATGCTTATATTAAAGGAAAATTTAGGAAGGCAGCGGTGGGCAAGGTGGACTGGCAGAGAATAATTTCAGGCAGGAAGAACAGATATGGAGTGATGATAATAACTTAGAGGTAAAAGTAGTCTACACTACCTAGGTGTAGAGGGAGACATTAGGAGATCAATAGTCATTAGCAAAGAAAAACAGTATTTTGGGGCTCAGTCATGCACACGAATTCTCACATCCTTCCATGGCATGTATGTGGAACCTCTGAATGAAGTGCTCTCACCACTTGTCCACCTTAAAAATTAGAATGCAAGTTCCAAGTATCCAGGGTCTAGCTAATTTTGTTCACTGCTACATTGCCAGTGCCTAAAATGGTGTCTGGCAAACAGTAGGAGCTCAATAAATATTTCATGATAATTTATCATTTGAAAATATCGTTTAAAGCCCATCTGTGTTTTGACGCTTTCCTCACCTTTTTCTGGTAACAAAGCTTAGTGAGGAAAACATGGATTTTGGAGTCAAGTGGACCTGTGGTTAACTACTGACTACCACTTACAAGCTTTTTAACTTGGACTTCTTAACTTAACTTTCTGATTCTCTCCTTCCTCCTTTGTAAAACAGAGAATATACCATCCACCTTGCTGTATTACTGTAAGATTTAGAGATTATGGATGTAAAGTGCCTTTCATACATCCCAGCACATATAGTTGCTCAATCCATGGTAGATATTAACGAAGAGCAGGTATCACTTGACCATGTTCTCTTTGCCTCCATCCAATGTTGTACTTATCTAAATTATATGGTATCACCTTGTATTAGTGTGAACATAGTCTATCATCTGTTTGTTACTACACAAACTTTTTACTGTACTAAATATTCATTCTTTAATGTACCTAGGAAATTCCTTTCTCAAAATTCCACACAAGACTCATCTCAGTAAAGTAGTCAATCTATTCAAGGATACTTCGGTATTTTCTCTTTGTGTCAACATTGTACCTTCTACTCTTGTATGTTGAAAGTATTTGCACTCATGTTTGTCTTCACTACTGATATTTGAGTTCTGTGAGGACAGGTGTGACATCTTCTATTCACACACCCTTGGTGCTTAGTAACCAATCCTGGGCATAAATATTAATTATCCGAAAGATAAGTATGAAAAGGATGAAGCTATGTGATAGAGAACTCATAAGGTAAGTGGAGATTAAGAAGAATACAATGCCTATCAGAAGATGCTATCTTCAACAGAAATTATTCTTGGCAAGAAAGGACTAGTGAAAATGAGAAATTAAATTCAGGCAGATTTTAGGAGCTGTGTCCTATAGCCAGTTTTGGTTAAGGAAATCTATGATAACATGAGTTTAGAGAGGCAGGTCTTACTGATGTTTTTTATACACCTGCTTTAGTATTGAAAATAGTGGTTATTGCATTCTATTTGCATTATCTATACAAATTTTATCCATTCCTTTTCCAGGAACCAGAGATCACAGGACCTCATTTTGTCGGTTAACAGCACTTACTAAGTGATCACAACGTGCAGAGCAAAGAGGCTGGTGGAACTGATCACTGCATATGAAACTACCTCTCTGTTCTGAGATTAACAGTGTAATTAGACAGACAGAAAGAATGAAAAACAATGCAGCCAGGGTCAAGTTTACATCGTATTCTATATTTTGAGAGTAACAATATAGAAGGTTGATACTTTAGTGATATCAATATGTTATCAAGGTACAAAGCTGCAATTTCAGTATATAATTAAGCATTGCAGGGCATTTTGAGAATTCAAAAATCTATTCACATGTCTGAACAAAAGCACTGATTTTTCCTGGAAAGTATGATGCTCTTGTGCATTTTATATCAAATCCAGATCTTATTTTCCAATAAAGGAAATAGAGTACTTTGCCTATTAGAACTTATGTGAAATCTATATTTTTAAGATATAGGCCTGGTAGACAGGAAATTCTGTGTAAGTAGGACAATATTTCATTATTTATTGATTCATGTTCACCAAAAATGAGAGAGCACATTTTATTTTTAAATGGATGATATTGGCATAATGTGGCTATTTTAATACTCTAATGCCAACAAACAAACATTCATCTTTAAGATTGCTTTATAAATATTGAGGGCAGAAAATTACTTTTTTCAGCATTTCATTATATTCTCTTTTCAGTAAAATGGAACTTACTTTGATACACTGTTTATTAGTGTCATTATCTGAGAACCCAATAACACTGGGAAGTACACTGAAGCAAAATGTAAAATTGACAAGGCATTTTTAGAAAGATGACTACATGTGATATATCTAGTTTGGGCTGCAACCTTTTAAAATATATTATAAATTAGGTATATATAAATGCCTGACTACAGAAAATAGCAACACCACCTCCCTCAGAAATATGTAAAGTCAAAATGATAGTCTTACAGAGGACATTTAGTAACAAATGGCTACCAGCAGACCCCAAACAAAATGATCAGTGCTCCTCCTGAAAAATAAGCTTTGTCAAGTGAAATTACAGGGATTTTATAAAGATGCATAAACCAAAGTTACAACAACAACGCCATGTGCCTGGATGTGACTAAGCTTCCAAGCAAATCATCCCTATTAGTTCCTATTCATGATTTAAAGGATGCTTTTTTATCTCTTCATAACATGCAGCTTTTCCTTACCCTCACATTTCCAGGCATTTTAGCTTCTGCTGACATAAATGCATTTCCAAAATAGAATGTTACAGCAATCTTCTGCTAGACATTAAAACCCACTTGGGTGCTTATTTTTTAAGATGCTTTTTTTGAACCTCCTAGCTGAAGAAGGGTTGGGAAGGCAGTGTTAGAATGAATGAGAACTTGTTTTCCAGAGCGACACTGTAGACACTTATCTACCATTAAAAAAAAAAAAAAAAAATGACAGCCTCCTACCTTGAAAACAAACATCTCACGGCGAAGAATAGCTAGAGTGTTAAAGTTCCCATCACAGATGTTGGGTTTGGCTCCAGGATAGGAAGGTCTGCCAGTGGGAGGCCGAGGAGGTTTCGGCCTGTCATTCTTCCTTGGGTCGGCTGGAGGGACAGAGCGGTGTGGGGGCGCTGTTGGCAGAGGTCTCGTAGGTGGAGGAATCTTGTCAGGTGGACCTTTTGAAAATATGAGGACAGTGCTTGGCTCATTTAAAATTAAAATAGTGTTGGAAAATACGCTACAGAGAACAATCACTCATCAATGTAGAGTACAGACTAAGTGAGCTAAGACGTCTTTAAAATGACATATTTTGTGAAAAAACAAAGCATTTCCAAAAGTCTATCTGAAATTGCCCTTATTGAGCTAAATTCTGGATCCTTGTAACTAGGACTTCTTTGTTAATTTTTAATGATAGATTTATAGCTTCACCACCATCCTTACTGGGAGAGCTGCTTTCTAATCTTTTCTTGGAAGGAGGTAACATATAAATAATAAATAAATGAAAATGAATACTGAAAACATGCATGTATGCTCCACCAACATTAGACAATGATTCTATGCAAATATTTCCAAAAGATAAACATTAACTAATCAAAGTCTATTTTATCCCATGTCTCTGACTACATTTCATGACCTTTTCCTGACTTTCACTATTTTCTTCTAATGAAAGGTTTTGACAAATTGCTGGAAGGGTGCTGCACTTGAATACTGAATCTAAACCATCTATTGATTAAAACACCAGCAGTAAAATATTAATGTGAAGAAGCATTTCTAAAAAGAGGTTTCCGAATGAAGCCAACATTTATACATGTAATTTGGTACAGATGTTAAGCATCATTCCTCAAGGGATTTATTTTCTTAAGAAACAGAAATACAGAGCTGTTCATACGTAATATCTAGATATGGGAAAACTATTCTTTAGTAGACCATCAGTCTAGACTTCTAATTCATGAGGTCATGAGAAAGAGCCTCCTTTCATTTAACCACTTAGGAGAAATTTCTGATCACACATATTTAGGTATGGGATAATATGCCCTCATATTTAATATATGAGCTCTTTAACTTTAAGTATGAGATTTCTCGTTATTCCAACAATAAAAAGCAGCACAACAATTGACCTTTTTTCAAATCAATTTTAATCCTGAGAGAATGCTTACAATTGAGATATTTAAATTGAAAAAAGTAATGAATGCAAAACAAATTAGTGAACTTAAACTATGCTGTTTAAAAATGCAAATGACGTCGTCTGGCTACTAGATATTAACATACAGATAGCACATATTTGTCTGTGTATTGTAAAAATAAATGCTTCAGTTCATTAAGTTAGTAAAGCATATTCACTATATGCAAATTATAAATGTCAAGTTCTTAACAATTATGTGTGAAATAAATGTGCTTATGAAGGTCAATATTTGTATTATGGGAGTTAAGATTATAGTAAATACTTTCTCTTAATTTGCATTCATTGACTGAGCCCCATAAATAAAAATGATTTTACTGTACTAGAAATTGCCTTTGAGTTATGTGTTGGTAAACTTAACCATTTGTTACCTTTCATTCCTATATGAGAAAATTTTCACCCTCAAAATTTATTAATTATTGCTCTCATGCTTGTTAGTTTTCATACTGAGTCAGTAACTACATGATTTGAGATTTATATCCATTATACCAGGGTATATTCTGAAATTTCGAAAGTGATTTGTCCAGGATCAAAACTGATAAATAAGAACCAATAAGTCAGTTTGTGCCAGAGTATCAGTATCTTATATAAAAGTCTTACATTTCTCACTGTTTTTATTGGTTATATTTTATTTATAACCAATAAATTATTATAAATATATATATATATTTATTATATATTTCAACTTATATTTAAATGCTAGAGTTTATAAGATCATTCCTATAACTGGAGGTTTCAACTAAACTCAATAAGAAAATTTCATCAGTGTTTTAGAGTTTCCCATAAACCATATATTAAAATATGTGGGGTTATTGTGAAGAAAACTTGACTGAAAGAATTTTGTTAAAGGACCAGATATTTTTCAGTTTTTATCTCTCATATAATCAGGGCACTTATCTCAAATCACAGCAGGAATTCTGGACTTTACTGTAGGGTTAACCAAACAAATTCAACAGTGGTGACTTACCGTATATCTTCTGGATGCCCTGCAAATCATCATTAGGTAGTTTGAAGTTGTCAGTTTCCATGTACTGGTAAAATGGGGCCATGATGGCAGTGGGGTCATTGGAATGCTCCAATCCCAGAGCATGTCCCAGTTCATGAACTGCTACAAGAAATAAGTCATTTCCTGTGTACACAAGAAGAAAAGAAGATATTACAACGAATATCTAAGTACAGAATTAAAAAGGACAGTTTGGTGGTGTTAAAATTTCACCCAATAAAAATAGGAGAAACTCTTTAATTCAACTATCAGTATGATTTTATCACTGGCTGCTTTCCTACTGGCAAAACCCAAAGTTTCTTAAACAAAAATTTTTGAAGGGAAGTATTGATGACATCGCAGAAAAAACTGGCAGGGAGGAACAAAGAATAAAGTTGAAGTGAAATAGCGTCAAAAATTGCTACAACTACTGTTGAAATATCTTCCAATTTAAAAATATTTAAAACATAAAAATCTTACTTGTATAACTTTCACATTTAACATGTTTCAAATGAATATTCAGTAAGAAATATATGGCAGGTAAAATTCCTGCTTTTATCCAGAGGACTAAATTAAAGCACAGAATAATTAATTAAATCTCATCAAGGGTAGCAGATCTTTGTGTTTGCAGAGGTACAATAAGAGCTCAGGTTATTATGATTCCTGAGGATTTCTTTTCTTACCAGTCTTAAGTATAGGAAGAGAGCCATACGTTAACAGTCATACTAACTGAGGTTCTACACCTAGCTCTATAAATACAAATTCTAATAAATTCTTTGATAATCTGAACAAAATATGCGTATCTCAGAGCTACTGTTTCTCACTGAAAATAAAAACATTTCCTCTCCCACCCTTGGTAAACTTGCATACTGAATTCTATTTTGTGCAAACCCTGCAGAGACACTGGGCCTGACTTTGTGCAATCAAACCCCTGCTGATGACCTCTACATGTTGTCCACTTTTGAGTCATCAGAACTAAACTCAATTTGAGGAAAAGAGGCATTTCTATATTGGTTAATTTTAAAATTTAGTTTAACCATGTGGGCATCAAATAATTAGGGATGTTATATTTCTAAGGGTTATGTTTCTAAGTGAAGAGTTAAACATGATTGAACAGAAATGTAACGTTTTACATGAATACAAATGATTACAAGGAATTTCCCGAGTGCCATTTTTAGGAAAACTCCTTTGTAACTGTTTTTATAATGAACTATGAGAAATCCCTTCAGTGGGCTATTTTTGGTACCCCTAAGCCAGTATATATTCAATATTTTCCCACTCTGGCCTAGTCTGTCATAAAGGAATGGATGAAAACTATGGGGCTGATTTCCCATATGACATTAGCATACCGAAAACGAGCCATTCGAACAACACTTCCAGGCACCTACCTGACTCTTGAAGAATAATTGATTAAAACCAGTGTGAGCCCTATTAGAGAGGCTTGAAAAATAGAAAAATATCATTTCCAACCTCAAATAGCTTATCTTTCCTTCTTATAAAATTATTTAAAAGTGAAAATCAAGAGATTACTAATCCTGCTCTGAGCATTTTGAGCATTTCACTTCATTTTATCATTTACTACTCACAATAATCCCATGAGTCAGTCACTATTATTATTTCCATTTTTAAAATGAGAAAACATGGTTTGGAGCATTAATTTTGCAAGGTCACAAAGTAAGGCAGACCTAGAATTCAAATTTCTCTCAGTTTTATTCCAGAGATTACACTTTTAATCACCACAGTAAATCACATAGCTGTTAAAGTTTTTGAATGAGCAATAGATTATATAATGGAGCTATGTTAAAGACATTTTGCTCATTAAATCATTCATTCATTCTGCAACTATTTATTGCTTGTCAACTATGTGTTAGGCATTGATATAGGCTCTGACAGTATCATAGTGAACAAAATATTTAAAAATCCCAGCCTTCATAGTGTTTACATTCTAATCGGGGAAAGTGGAAAAAAACAAGAGAGGATATTATATAGTGGTAACTGATAGGGATACAACAAAAAACACACAAAGAATACGGTCAGAGAGGAAATGAAGGCAAGAGTACTTATGGCATTTTAAAAAACAGTATTGACTTTGGCTTCTACTCTGACTGAGCCACTGCGGGTCTTGAGGAAAGGAGAGATGTAATCTTACATTTTAACCTTTTACAAGATGACCTTGGTTATTACCCTTGAGAATCAAATGTGGGGGGCAAGGGAAGTAACAATGAGATAAACTCTGAAATTATCACAATAATTCAGGCAACAATGCTAGTAGTCTGGACCAAAGTAGGAGCAGTGGAGATGGGCAGAAGTAAAATCCTTTATACATTTTGAATGGAGGGTCACAGAGCTTATTACAGGACATGCAAGGCATGAGAAAGGAAAAGGGTCAAAGACAACACCAAGTATTTTGGTCCAAGCTACTAGAAGAATGGGGTTGTCATTCACAGAGATGGAGAAAACCACAGGAGAAGATGGTTTTGTTGGTGGTGGTGCTTTATTTTTTGGGGGTGGGTAGGTAATCAGGCCCTCAATTTTAGAGTGTTAAATTAGAGATTCCTTTTAAATATTCAATTGGGGATGCCAAGTCATCAGTTGAATATATGCATATGGAATTCGGGATCATTTTTGAAGACTAGAAGTATAAATTTGGGTGTTTATAGGCACACAGATGATATTTACGGCTTCAAGACCAAATGATGTTACTTAAGAAGTAAGTGTAGATGGAAAAGAAAATGGGTCCAAAACCTGAATCCTAGGGTACTCCCAACATTTGAAGGTAAAGGGATGGCATGACATTGGCTAAAGGGACTGAGAAGGAGCAGTCAGAGGGAGTGGAGAAAAACAGATGCTGTGGTGTCCTGAAAGCCAACAGTGATCAAATAAGATGAGTGCACTGAGAAATGGTCACTGAGTTTATCAACATGCAGATCATCTGGCAACAATGAGAAAAGTTTAAGCAGAGTGGTTTAGGAGAAAACTTAAGTATAATATACAAGGGAGAAGGGGAGAAGAGAAAATAGATATAGTAAGCATAGACAAATTATTTTAAGGGAAAAGATCAGTAGCTGAAAGGAGTAGTAGGGATAAAAGGAATTATTTTGAAAACAAGTGGAATAGGTGAATATTTGTATGCTTATGGGAGTGATTCCATACAAAAGGAGGAATTAATGATGCAGGAGAGAAAGGGAAGAAAATTTGGAGCATAGTCCTTTAGTAGGTGAGAGGGGATAGAAAAAAGCACATAGGTTGGCCTTGGTTAAGAGCATGGTTACTTCAAGTACAGGAACAAAATAAAGAGTAGAATATAAAAGCACAAGGTATGAAATATATGAGCTTATTACTATCTAATTTAAAGAACATAATATAAGGGGAAGACTGGAGGTGGAAGTGCAGAGAGGATATAGGGAAACAAATGAACAGTGGTTGAAAAAGACAACTTCTCATAGCTTTCCATGTTGTTCTCCCACTGCCGTGAAGACAAGCCCATATTCCTCATCAAGACATACAAGATCCTTCATACAAAAGTCCTTGTCCTACCTTTCCAAAATAATCTTCCATTTCTCTTCCCTATGCAACCTCCTTTCCAGTCATAAAAAAATGTTTGTTTAGTCTTTAGGGCCTCTGCATAAACATTACTTCCCCCACCCCCTTTTGTCAAATGCACATTTTTTCAGACTTGACATGAGTACTCAAATGTTACCTATCTTTCCTCCAAGTGGGTTGTCACCATGTGCTCTTTTCTTTAGGCACTCTGCACATCCCCTATCATAGCACTTAGCAATTATCTTTAAGGAACCATCTCAATATATCTTGAAGTCTTCAAACACTTGAAACTGTGCATCATTTACCTTAGTGTTCCCAGTTCTGAAGACATTGCCTGGCATATGTAGACAATTAATTTAAAAATAAGTTGAATGAACAGATTAGTTTCCAGGAATGGAAGAATAATTCAAATTTGGGGAGTGAAAAATAAAATGCAATTTTCACCTAAGTATGGCTCCGAATTTTTTTCCTGACTATTATACAAAGAATGGGAATGGAAAGAGAATGAGATGAGAGAAGACTGAGGGGGCCCCTGCTCTTAAAGCTTAGAGAAAATGGACCCAAAGTCCCAAAACCATATCTGTCACTCAGTGCTCAATAAATGTCAGCGAAACCGTGTGCTTGCGGGTAATGTAATGAGGATACAGGGTCGGGGAAATTGCCAGGGA
>JAQZBX010039229.1:0-23111 GCA_029593785.1 Cabassous unicinctus
AAAATTAAAATGTCCTGTGCCTAAAATGATTTTTATCATGAAAGTGAAAAGACAACTTACTTCATGGGAGAAAATAATTGGAAACCATATAGCCAATAAGGGTTTAATATCCAGAATATATAAAGAAATCCTAAAACTCAACAATACAATGAAAGACAACCCAATTAAACATGGGCAAAAGACTTGAATCTCCAAAGAGTATATACAAATGTACAGAAAGCACATGAAAAGATGCTCACCATCATTAGTTATTATGGATATGCAACTCAAAACCAAACTGAAATACCATTTCATACTCACTAGAATGGCTGTAATTTAAAAATGGAAAATAAAAAAGTATTGGAAAGGATGTGGAGATATAGAAAGACCCATTCATTGCTGGTGGCAAAGTCAAATGGCCACATAGCAGCAGTTGGACCTTGCAATATGGATAATACATTCCCTTTGAAAATTCTGTTATGACCGGTCACCATGGTTATCTCATGATGCACATGTGGCTCATGGTTCTGTCACTCTGCGCCCTGAGATTTGAAGTTGGTAGCAAGTGGAAAAGCTCCCAGCTTAGTTTCTACAGTTCTTAGAGATGGGAAATCTCAATTGATGCTCAAGAGCTATGAACATATTGACCTACTTAATTAATTCAATCCACCTAAATTTGGAATGAATTTTTCCAAAAAATATTATCTTCTTTTCTTTTAATTTCAAATTTCCAATTTGTCCTACAGAGTTTTATATGTGATTTATACTTTTCTCTTAATCATTAATTTATATTTTAGATCCTTCTATCAAACTGGTTGACTTAAAATGAATCTCTCTTTAAAAAACTTTAGTATTTCTTATAATGTTCTTTACCCTTCCCTCTCTTCCTCATGACCAAATCTATCTTAATGCTATTTTTTACTCAGCAGGGATGTAGTAAAATATTTATTGCAGAATATGGAGTGAATCTGGATTGGCAGGGATCAGAAGGGAGGCATTTATGATGATGAGGTATACTAAAGATATTTTTAACATGCTTTTCAACTTCTATTCATCAAGTGTATATGTAACTCAGGACATTTGCGGTCTGTTGTTCAACATATAACTAGTTTCCCAAATCTACTTATAAGAACTTGAGTTTCTAAATGTCAGTTTATGAACCAATATACACATTTCCTTTTATCCTTGGGCGTTATCCAAAATTTCCCTTTTAAAAAGTTACGTACTGATGCTTTTGCTACCCTTTGCTCTCTTTAATAGTAAGTATGGGGAAAATTGAATAATTTTTTCTCCATTATCCAATGAGTAGCCTGTCTTTCAAGACAAAGTGATAGAAAAATAGATCAATGAACTCAAAGAGACTGATATATAATCAAGTACTTAGTTTCCCATACAGAGAAAAAAATAATGTATACAGATGAGAAGAGAAATAACATTTATGTAGTGGATGGTCCAACAGCAGCTCAATTCATGTTTGATAACTGACATCCATAAACAGAAGAACCTTGAATGGGCCATGCAATGTTCCCTGAGTAATTCATGAGATCCATCTCTGATATAATGACAGTTACTCTCTCTTCCCAGCTCCTCAAGGTGACCAATTGGAGGAACTTCCTAATGCCAGGGTAGTTGAGGAAAACCCATCTAACACCAAGGTAATGCTGCCTTTCATTTTTTGAAATAGATCTGTTGCTTTCTTGATTTATTCCTTTTTCAATCAAGTTCAGATTTGAAAACCTGATCATGGAAATTATAGAATTTAGAAACTATCTAATTGGGGGTTAGCAAGAATGGGTAGACTCTCTTACCAATAGATACCTGGTATCAGAGGCCTTCAATGTTGGTGGCATGAGCTGGGGGACTCTATGGTAGAGGCCCTTTTCCTCAGTGACAATTTTCCTCCTTGGATTAATAATTTTCTAATTGTCTATAAAAAAGGAATAGATAGAATAACCTCTAGGAAAGTTTGTACCTTTTCAAATGGTGCCCTCTACTTTGCTTTTGTGTTGACTCAACCATACCTTCCCACCTGGTTTTCTAGAGTAACTAAGAGAGCAAAAGACCTGTATAAAGAGTACATACCATGATCAGATTTTCAGTGCTTTTTTTCCCTTCATTCCACATGGTCTCAAGATGAAGAGTAAAAGGTGTGTATTTGGGAACCACTCATTCATTGAGGACAGAAAAGGATAACTATCTAGATGAATATGGAGAGGTTTTCTTGAAGGCTTTTATGGGGAGCACAGGGGTAATTCCTAATTCAACATGGAAGTGAGAACTGGGGTTGTGGTGAGAGAAAGTGATCTCAAGGGAAAGAACTTTGCTTATATTCCTGCAGTCCCTGGAAGCAGCTGGGTTACCCTTGGGTGGTGGGGATTAGCATGAATTGGAATTAAGGGATGTCAATGAGTAAGTCTGTGTTGTGTAATTGTCAATATGAGTGTGTATATGTGTGTGATTTATTTATTCATATTAGACAGTGTTCCTGTTTGCACAGGAAAATTATCACTGTCAACCCTTTCAAGAAAATAAATCCTCCTGACCACTGTACAATTTACATTTAGTAACTCATTGAATGTTCAACACAGCCATATGTGGTGGCTGTGTTTACTATACACACACTCCAGATGGAAAACAAAGGCACAGAGACACATGTCAACAATATCATTAGCTCCTATGACTTAAGAGCCAAGATGAGTTCCCAGGCATGTGGACCCAATATTGAAATTCTGAACCTGCACTTAAAACTCAGACATGGGATTATTACACAACATACATGGGAATAGTAGGCAAAATTAGTATCTGTGAAATCTTCCAAGCCTACAGTGTTCCGAACCACTGTCCATCATTATAAAATTCTGCCAGTGTAACATAACCCAGGGCACTTCTCAAAGCATCTCACTGAAAATTTCCCAAGCTTTTGGCCAGCCACAGATCCAAGAGTTCAAAGTCTTAGGGCAACAAAGACAACATTTATTAGAGTTGGGTCACTCCTCATTACTGTCCAGTATCTGATTAGAACCAGGGAGATACCTTAGTGTATTTGATAACATTATTTCCATGAGGCCATGAAATGCTCCAATCTTGCAAGCCACATGCTTTACATACAGTGGCAGGTAAGAACTGAAAATTTCCCTTGGTTATTAGCCTGTGTCACCCTTGTTGAACAGTCCTGTGCACCTGGGTTAGAAAGCCCCTGTGCCCAACCCATGCCTACTCCCCGTCATGAATTCTCCAATGTGAGCTGCTTAGTACTGGCATAGAGAGAGTGCCAGTTCATTCATGAATACACACATGGAATAATAAAGGAAGTCAAGAATGAAAATACTATATGAACAAGAGTATTTTTAAATGTTAGGATTTCAATATTGTAGATTTTCAATACTCAATTACCTTTATAACAACAGATACAATAAAATATTGTGCCCAGAATTCAATAATCCAGTCCCCCAATAGAAGGTAAAATTTCATAAAAGTGGTGACAACAAAAATAATTGAAAGAAGAAGAAAGAAGAAAGAAAGAAAGAAAGAAAGAAAGAAAGAAAGAAAGAAAGAAAGAAAGAGAGAAAGAGAGAAAGAAAAAGTGATGACGAATGCAGAAACAGTATAAACGGACCTGTGGAAGGTGAAAAGGTTTTGGAACATGCAAAGAACGTAATGGAGGTTAGGCTGTGCTTCCAGGCAGATGGGGTTATGGGTAACAGTTAGTGTTATAACGTATAATTCAGTGTTTACCCATTTGTAGCCTGTTTCTAGTTGCTTACAATGCCTTAGCTGGAAATCCAAGGAACTTTTTCATTTATTTTCTGAAACTTTTCCTCCCTTAGCTTTTTTTTCTTTCCCTTTTTTTTTTTTTTTAAGAAACTTGTCAATAATGACCCACTTTTTTGTGTTTTACACCACAAAATAAGTTTCCTTTGATATTGTCCATAATAACACACCTTAGACTTAGTAGTAGTTTCATGGTTTAGGAAGCATAACTATACAAGTAAGATAAATGCTAAACTTAAATGGAAGGATTCCTTTCAATACCCTTTCTCATTAGTGGATTGCTTATCTATACATAAAAAGGCATACAATTTTGCCAGATTTCATGGTCGGATTTCCATGGGATAATAGCAGAAGGCACAGCTTACGGAGTGCAGGCTGGGAGAGGGATTAGAAGGAAATTCCTTAGTAGATGAACATGTGGGGCCCAAATTGAGGGACAAGGCTGCTGAGGAAAGTCTGGGGTGGGGATGGTTATGGCTGGGACTTTCTCCTCTGCCACTGCTTATTCAGGCTTGGTGAGTGGAAGGAGAGCTGGTTATTTGCAGAGCTGTCATGTGGAAGCTATTTGTGAAAAGCCTGATTTCTGAGCCAGGATGGGAGCCAAGCATACCACTGATCACTAGGAGACATTAAATGACCCCTAGGAAGGTTCACAGGAGGCAGCTGACAGTGCATTTTGGGGTAGGATGTTCACAAGTTTTGTTGTTCCCTGGTCATTCAGAGGAACTTCTTTGGGAAAATCTGAATCATGTTTTGGGTCAGAGAATTAACATTTATGCAGAAGGCAGGGTGAGGATTTGATCCACTCTCTTCCCTGTAATAAAGTAGTTGGCTGCCCTTTGTTCACAGCTCCTGGGAGGTAACTTGTAACCCCTGGAATCTGCTGAAAGGGAGAACTGACAAGATATCCTGACCAGATCCTTCACTCAGCACTGTTGTGACCATACAGGGATGCTGTGGGGATCTCAGGACACAGCACATATTCTCCATGAGCTGAAAATGTCACACCCACATAGGGCTGAAAGTCAGTGTCCAGCCTCCCCTGTCCTGGAACAATTAAGCACCCACTTTGGAGGGCAGTATAAGCAAGTTTCTTGCATATTCCTCCCAACCTTTAATAATTGAACTCTTCTAGGTCTTTTATGGCATATTGGACATTTTTCTTAAGGATTTGCTTCTATTTACTCATTTTTGGTCTTATACACTAATAAGCAGGCTTTGCTAATATTTTCAAATGACAGCTCAGAAAAATGGACAAAGTTTACATAATTTTCTCTGTCTTGTGTGGCCTCTAAATGGGATTTGAACCCAGTTGATCAAACGCTGGCACCCATGCTCTTGGTCATTGTGTTTTGCTGCCTTCCTATGCTGTCTCATCTATATAAAGTATCCCACATCTCTCTGTTCGGTATGTAAAACTACAACTTGTTTTGAAACCCACCATTGCCTCAAGTAGTTCTCCTGCACAACTTGTAAATAAGGGGAGCATAGTATGAACTGTAAATAAATTATTAATGATTTCTTATGTCTATCTGTCAGTAAGATGTCAACTGATATTTCTATTGTGAATGCCTTTCCCAGGTTCTTGCCTCAAGTATAAAAAAAGAAAATTTGCTGCCCAGTCCAAAAAATCTACTGACTGCCAATCCCATTCAGTCGGCAGACTCAAAATCAGCATCTGGTCAAAGAAGAGGGAGATCCATCAAACATCCCTGAGCCAGTATGCCACAGAAGGTACAGTGGAATTTCAATTACTGTATTGCATCAGTAATGATGACTATAAATACTAAGTATCCCATATTGAGGAAAATCTTTAAAAAGGCTAAACCATGGTATGTTTCTTAATTCATGTGTGAATTTTTTTTTTTTTTAATAATGAGTCAGTAGTGCCACAACCACATAATTAAAAATGCATTTACAACTAAAGTTTGGTTCACATTTACCGTTAGACAACATTTTAAGTTAATGTTTGGTCATTAGTCTATTTCTGAACATTAGGAGAAAGATATCTTCTGAAAAAGTACTGTGAGATTATTAAAATTTTGAGAAGTTTTAGATCACATAAAATCATGCAGAGAATACAAACAGTCCTCACATGTTCCCCTGCCACCCTCCCAGTCCAGAGCCAGCAAAGTTTCCCCTGTTAACAACTCTCAGTAGTGCAGCTTATGTGAACAATTGAAGGGACAGTATTTTTAAACAGAATATACCATGCAGAACTGGGTGGGAAAGAGTGTGGTCTGTGATGTGAACTGTAGTCTATGCTTGGTGGCAAGGCCCCAGGATGTGTATTTCCATTGCGGGTGTAGTACCACACAGATGGGGAATGGTTGTGTGGGGTGTTTTTGGGGGTGTGGGCGGTGGGGAGCATGGGAATCCCTGTAGTTTCTGAGTAATATTTGGGTAATCTAGGCACCTTTATAAAATGTATATATATATATAACAAATAACATTTATGTAAATAAATGCAAAAAATAATAATAATAATAATGTAAACTATATTCCTTGGCTAGTACAATGCCTCAATATGTGTTCATCAATTGTAACAAATGTACAACACTAATGAAAGATGTTTATGTGGGAAAGTGTGGGAGGAGGGGTGGGGTATATGAAAATTCCCCATATTTTTAATGTAACATTTATGTGCTCTAAAGCTTCTTTAAAAATAAAAAAAATTATGAAAAAAAAGCATATATTTTAAAAGATACTTAGATTACATGAATGCCACACAAAAAACATAGGTATTCCCACATGGCCCACTCCCCACACCTCCCACAGCCTCTCACATAAACAACATCCTTCATCAGTGTGACACATTCATTGCAATTGATAAATGCATCCTGGGACATTGGTACCGAGCATGGACTAGAGTTTACATTGTATTGTACACTCTCTCCCACACAGTTCTGCAGGTTATGGGAAGATATATAATAGCCTATATCTGTCATTGCAATGTCATTCAGGATGATTCCCAAGGAAAGGACAGTATTGATACATTGTTTTGGAGGCTCACTCTTCCTGATCTTCAACTATTGCATTTTCACAAAGGTATACTGCCATGTACCTACCATGACAAAATGTCAGGGGTTGTATTGTGTCTCTCCAAATTATACTGAGAGAACCTTGGTACCTGTGAGTGTGGCCTCATTTGGAAATAAGATGTTTGCAGATGTGATTAAGTTGAGGTCTACTGAATTAGGGTGGGCTGGAATATAATATGACTTGTACACTTATGAGAAGGGAAGAGACAGAGAGAAGAAGGCTGTGAGAAGATGGAACAACACAGGGAAAAGCAGGCCATGTGAAGATGGAAGAAGAGATTGGAGTCATGCTGCCACAAGCCCAGGAATCCTGGAGCCACCAGAAGCTGGAAGAGTAAAGGAATCATTCATAGCTAGGGTCTTCACTGAGAGAGACAGAGAGTGGTGCTATGGCACCTTAATTTTGGATTTTTTGTCCCTAGAACTGTGAGAGTTTAAGTTTGTGTTTTCAAACCGCCCAGGTTTTGGCAATTTATTATGGTAGTGCTAGGAAACTAAACACATATGGTACTGGGAAGTGGGGTGCTGCTATAACAGATACATGGGAGGCCTCACAGAGTCTTCCAGCCAAAATATAGCTTTTCAACACAGACATGGGTGAAGTTAACCCAGATGGTTCCAGGCTATCTCCAGCCAGTGAATCTTTACATTGAGGCTCCAGACACCAAAGAGCACATATGGACGTCATCATTGTGACCTCTCTGGATTGCTAAATATGTGATACAAAAACATAGTGAAATTGTTGTTGTATTCCACAATTTGAGAGAGTAGGGTTTTTGCATAAAATAGCAACAAAAATAATACACCAGTATAAAATAAAAAAACCTATGAAAAATTCTATATTAAATGTGATTACCTTATGACCCCATTCTTCAGCCCTGTAAGATCTGTGTCTCAAGTAACTGTTAAATTTTTGCACATCCTTTCAGATTTAGTAATTGAGTATTCATATAAAATTGACACTGTACCACAATTTCCTAAGGGCTTTACTTATATATATTCATGCTCCTTTTTCCCTTTAAAGAAATTTTAGATTACATGAAAGTTAAAAATATAGGGGATTCCCATATACCCCCCTCACATTTACACATTAACAATATTTTTCATTAGTGTGGTACATTTGTTACAATTGATGAACAAATATTGAAGTGCTGCTACTAACTAGGATCCATGGTTTCCAAAATAAGGCCCACAGATAGGCTGCCAATATCCTGGGGTTGTCTGCCCTGCATAGAGTGTCCAGGTGTCTTTAGGGCCCTTAGGAACAGCTCTGCTTGAGGCATTGTTTTCTGTGGCAGTCAGTGAGATCATCCTGAGACCTGCATAAACTTAACATCTGGAATGATGTCCTGACTCACTACCAAGTTTCTTAGCCATAGACACTCATTTGTATTTAATATTTCCCCTTTTGGTCAAGGTCTTTTTAGAAATGTATCTCTATTTGGGACTTGATACTAATCCCTCTGTGTCAAAGAGGCCCATCCCTGGGAGTCATGTTCCATGCCGGGGGGGAAAGCAGTGAACTTCGATGCTGAGTTTGGCTTAGAAGCCACATTTGAGCAACATGGATATTTTCAGAAGGTAGCTCTTAGGCAGTATATACTACTAGGCTAAGTTTTAATTTTACAAGAATTAAGTTCATAACTACAAGTATTAATATCAAGGGCCTGGCGTATTGGTCTGTCCTCTTTTGTTAGGATCTGATCATGTACGCTATATATGCTTGCCAATCTAGTAGAGAATGTAGCAGGGCTCCCAAGGATGAGAATTTAATATTTTGTTGGTTGTTTTGTGGGTCTCCACCCACTGAGATAGCACCCCATGACCACATGAACACATTCATAATCCCTAGAGGCATGCCCCAGGGGCATCCTTCCCCACACATCCTCCCAGCACAGTCAGCCTGCACCAATGGACCTCCCCTGCCAGAGTTGTAACTTTTCTGTAATCCAAAACCTCCCCATAAACAAAGGCAAAAAACTTTTTTGCATTGTGACTTCCATTACTGTAATATCTGTTATCTTTTATATACAATGAAAATTTCATCTGTATGTTCACCAACATCTTATTTTTTTTTCCATTTATCTTAAAAGAAGCTTTAGTAACAAAACAGCACTTCTAAAATATAGGGAATGGGAGCAGATGTAGCTTAAGTGGCTGAGTGCCTGTCTTCCACATGGGAGGTCCCAGTATGATACACTGTGCCTCCTAAAAAAAAGACAAACAGAAAGCAAATGAAAAAAAAAAGCAAACAAACATAAAAACAAGTCAGGGGAGCCCATGTGGCTCAGTGGTTGAGTGCTGGCTTCCCACTTACAAAGTCTGGGTTTCAATCCCTGGCCCTAGTACCTAAATAAAAAAAAGAAAGAAAGAAAGAAAGAAAAGAATGTATAGGGGATTCCCATATACTGCAATCAATCCCCCTCTCACTGTAGCAGTTTGACAGTTTGGTATAGTTATGAATTCCAAAAATAGATATTGGATTATGCTTGTCAACTGGTCTGTAAATCTGGGGAAGATTAAGTTATGATTAGGGCATTGACTAGGCCATGTGAGTAGGGCATTGAGTCCCACCCCTTGATGGGTAGGGAATCAAATATAAAAGGCATGGCAAAGAACAGTGTTGGAGTAGTTCTGATGTTGGAGTCTTGAGCTGGAGCTCTGGGAAGTAAGAGAGCTTGGTCATGAGGAAGGAGAGAAGGCCCTGGGAGAAGACATGAGCCATTTGCCTGAAGAGTCAACAGATGGCCTCGTGGAGAGAGGCAAAGCCTAGAGAGCCTCATAGTCTACTTCTGACCTTGTGGAGGAAACAGACGAGTTGAGCCTGGAGAGAAGTGGTGCCCCAGGAAGAGAGGAACCTAAGAAGCCTGTACCGTGGCAAACTTCAGGAGCTGTCTTGCTCCAACACATGGCAATGGGCTTTGGTGAGGGAAGAAAATTATGCTTTATGGCCTGGTAACTGTGGACTTCTACCCCAAATAAATACTCTTTATAAAGAGCAACCAATTTCTGGTATTTTGCATCAGCAGCCCTTTGGCTGACTAAAACACTCACATTTACCCCTATCAGTAACATCATACATGATTAGGGTTCACTTGTTACAACTGATGAAGCAGTGCTACAAACTATGCCCAATGGTTTATGTTATGGTTTTCACTTTGCACCGTACACTTTTATAGGTTTTCACACAATGTATAATGATCTGTATCTGTCATTGCAAAATCATGTAGAACAATTCCAATGCCCTGAGAATGCCCTGTGTTCCACCTATTCTTCACTCCCTCTCCTCTCAGAACCTATGGTATATACTAAGTTTCAATTGTTCAAGAATAAGTTTCATAGTTACATGCATTAATATTGAGGCTTTGACATACTGTTCTGTTTTCTTTTATTTGGCACTGCCTATGTAGGAGAGATTCTTGCCCCTCTACTTGAGTATATAGCATGACTCCCAGGATGGGAGTTTAATATTTTCTCATTTCTTGTGTGGGTGTCCATGCCCTGAGATAACACACTATGACAAGATGAACACATTCATATTCCTTTGAAACATGCCCCAGGGGCATCCTTTTCTACATTTCTCCCCACCACTGATGCCCTGCACCAGTGACCTCCCCTGCCATATTTGCCAAAAGAACATTCTCATCCTTGTAAGTTCTAACCACAGACCTACAAATACCAAGTTCACCTGTTCTTTCCTCCAGGCTGCCCCCAATTCCATGGATAGTCTAAGCTAAAGCCCCGACCCTGTTCACCCTTCCATTTCAGATCTATCAACCCCACTTACATCCCTGTATCACCATCACCCCATCCACTGCCAAACCACCCATTTCCACCTTATCATAGGTTCTGCCCACACTGAGGATTGTCTCACCACACTCTATTCCCTTTCCACCTCCTGTTAATCTATCTTCCAGACTCTATCACTGTGAGTCTTCTAAATATACTTAGGTCATATCAGTGAGGTCATGCAGTATTTGCCTTTGGTGACTGGCTTACTTCATTCAACATAAGGTCAAGATCCATCCATATTGTCACATATATCAATAGTTCATTCATTCTTACAGCTGATTATTTATTCCATTATATGTGTATACCACATTTTACTTATCCATTCATCTATTGCTGGACACTTGGGTTGCTTCCAACTTTTGACAATAGTGAATAATGCTGCTATGAATATTGGTGTGCATATGTCTGTTCATGCCCATGCTTTCAATTTTTCTGGGTATATACCCAGCAGTGGGATTGCATAATCATATGGCCATTATATAGTTAGCTTCCTGAGCACCATCCAACCATCCTCCACAATGGCTGCACCATTCTACATTCCCAACAGCAGTGAATGAAGGTTCCCTTTCCTCCACAATCTCTCCAAAAATGAGTTGTGCTTTTTAAAATTTTATTGAAGTATATCATTCATACATAAACATATATAAATAATAAGTGTATAGTAAAAGATGTGAACTTACAAAACAGACATGCATAATATCCTGCAGGAGTCCTATACATCACCCCACCACGATTACCTTGCATTGTTGTGAAACATTTGTTACAGATTATGAAAGAATATACCCAAAATATTACTACTAACTATACTTCATATCTAGAATTTGGTGTATTTTTCCCCCAGCCCACCCTATCATTATTATTATTATTTAAATATATTTTTATTACAGAAGCTGTGAACTTATGAAACAATCATGCACATGTGTAGAATTCACATACAACACCCCTTCACCAACACACACCTTGCTAGAACATTTGTTACAGATTATGAGATATATCATCGGTTTTATTAGTAGCTCCCAGTCTAATAAGTAAAGATATCATCTCATGGTACCTCATCCCAAACACACAGACAGCACAGCAAAGAGACATATTTCCTTTTAGGTGCTGTACCATTGGAATCACTAAACAGTTCTCCTAATTCTTCATCCAGAACTCTTTTCAAAAGCTAAGTTATAGCTAATTGCATGACTTGGCAAGTATATCAATTGAGACACTTATATTTAAGGTAAAAAATAATCCAGTGTGATATTGTTTTGTAGGTTTTGGGACAAAGGACTTCATAATAAAAATTAGGCCACTATTTTTTGTAATTGTTGTTCATCACATTTGACCAGGTATTTGTTGCCAGTCAGGAGGTTGGTTTATGCAGAAGAACAGTTATTGCACTCAGGCAGTCAACAATAGGATTTTCTGATGATTTGTTAGATTCTTTCAATAATGGAATGATTTGAACTTGAAGTGTGGATTCCTGGGTTGTAACTGAGCTCCAAGTCTTGAGTAGACATCTACTGAAAGAATGTATACAAATTGTCAAGAAGCACAAGAAGAGATACTCAACATCATTAGTCATTAAAGAAATACAAATAAAAAACACAATGAGATGCCACTTTTAACAAGTAGCATGGTTAATATTTTTGAGAGAAACAAAAATGGAAAATAACAAATAGAAGTGTGGGTATGAATCAATTGGAATCCCCATATATTGGTGGTGGGAATGTAAAACAGAGTAGCCACTTTGGGAGATAGTTTGGCATTCCCTCAAAAAGTTAAATATAGACCTACCATATGACCAGCAAACTATTAGGTCTATATATTAAAGAATTAAAAAGAGAGGCCCAGGGAAGCAGATGTGGCTCAAGCAATTTGGATCCCATCTACCATATGGGAGGCCCTGGGTTTTGTTCCCAGGACCTCCTGGTGAAGGCAAAAGGTGGTCCATGCCCTGCAGAGAGCTGATGGTCCAAACCCCACAGAGAGCTGTGTTAGCACAGGAAGATGATTCAAGAAAGAGAGATGCAGGGGAGAGACAGTGGGAGATGAAGCAGACCAGGGAGAAGAGGTGGCACAAGCAATTGCGTGCCTCTCTCCCACACTGAAGATCCGGGGGTTCGTTCACATTGCCTCCTAAAGAGAAAGATGAGAAGAAGAGATAAGCAGACATGGAAAGAACACACAGCAAATAGGCACAGAGAGCAGACAGCAAACACAGCAACAAAAAGGAGAAAGGGAATAAAATTTTTGAAAAGTCTCTTAAAAAAAAGAAGTCCAAACAGGTACTTGAAACCAGTGTTTAATGCAGAATTATCAACAATAGACAAAAGTTGGAAACCACCCAAGTGTCCATATATAGAGGAAAGGTTAAAAAATAAAAGTGGCATATCCATACAATGGAATATCACTGAGCTATAAAAAGTACTGAAGTTCTGATAGATACTACTATATGCATGACCCTTAAAAACATTGTACTGAGAAAATACGGCAGATACAAAAGAAAAACAGTGTATGATTGCAGTTATTTGAAATATAAGATAAAGAAAATTCATAGAAACAGAAAGGAGATTAGAGCTTATTGCCAGGGGATAGGGAGAATAGAGAATGGGCTTAATGGTTAATGGCTATTGAGTTTCTGTTTCAGGTAATGAGAAAGTTTCGGAATTGAATGTTTGGTGATGGAAACAAAACATTGTAAATGTAATTAATTCAAGTAAATTGTACATGCTGTAAAAATGGGTAAACTGGCAACTTTTATATTACATAGATAAAATCTCTTTGAAAAATTTTTTTAAATCCTGTAAAATAAATGAGAAATTCAAAGTCAACAAACATCTGTGAGGCTGAAGCAGTATTTCATGAAGTCAGAGAGATATGACAATTTCCTTGGACTTCAGAATGGCTTGGATATACATCATCGTACTGTATATTTCAGTACCACTTGTATATGAACTATTTCACATTGACTTAGATTGTCTTTAGCTACAAAGCCAAGGATTCTATTGTGATTAAATTCCACTTCCTCTCCTTGTTCCCTCTTTCCTCCGTGAAGGGTTTCTGGGTAACTCCACAGTCCATGTTTACAAACCACCCAGCCCCTGCACATTGTAGCCGTTTGTCTGGGTCAAGCAATGTTCCCTGAATAATGCTGAGCTTCACCCCAGTGTACTGACCATTACTCTATGTCCCCCTAGCTCCTCTGGAAGACCTGGTGGAGGAACTTTCTAGTGACAGGGTGGATGAGGAGTTCCTATTCATTGTCAAGGTAAGGTAATCTGTTTTTGTCTAAGATAGAAGTGTTCTTTTCTCCTATTTGTCATTTTTCAAATAAGTACAGCCCTAAATATATGATGATGTGAATTATAGATATTAACTACTGTTTAGGGGGAAGCATAGGTGGAAGGGGAACTCCTACCAAAAGATCTCTGATGAAGAAGGTGTTAACATGTCAGCATTGTTTTATAAATCATACAGTAATGGGTTTTTCCCTGAGCACCGTTATTCCTGCTCAGATGAAGAATTGTAATTGCCATCAAAATGGACTTGAGAAACACATACTGCAGAACAAGCTTGACCCTTTCCCACAGTTATCTGCCATGCTTATTTATGGGGACTTTGATTTTACTAATGCTTTCTATCTGGTTTTATAAAATCACCAATGTCTGAGCAGACACTACTCAACCTCATAGGATCCTCATATTTTTCTTTCTGCAATTGCAGGGGAACTCCAGAGCAAGGGAGGAAGTTAGGTGTTTTGGGCTCATCCAACATCTGATGGAAAAACAGACATAGAAGAGGGAGTTTCCTGAAAGCTTTATGCTGGAGGCCCTGCCTGATCACAGCATCATGGAGGGATGAGGATTGGTGATATGATGACAGGGTTTCCATGAAGGAAATCTGCCCTTGTTACTAGTCTGTGGTAGTGACTGTGATCTCTTTGGGTTGTGCAAGGTTTGCATGCATGGGGGTTGGGGGTGGTCTAGTGGTAGTTTCTATGGTGTAATTTTGAGTTAGTGAGCATAAGGGGGTGACCATTGCAGTTACCCAGATGTTAGGTGCCATTTAGACTGGACAATTGCCAGGAACAACTCTCTCAAATATAACCCATCACCATGGCATGCTCTATTATATGAACTTGTTCCAACCCCCACAGCTGAACCTGGGGTTTGGTTTCTGTGATGACAATAAAGATGGAAAACTGAGGTGCAGATGTGAACAACCCGAGCTCTTGCACTGCTAAAGGGAAAGTCCTAAATGTGAACCAAACCATGCGTTATAATACTGTGAGCTACAACCTGAAATTACCACTCAGCCATATGCTTACTAGAAACCATGTGAGGGAGTTCCAGCATCTGTGTATGTGCCTACACCAGGATTACCTGAGCCGACAAGAGACCAAAACTGCCCATCATTATAAGGTAGCCTCTGGTCACATGTTCTACTGCAGTTAGCGATGCAGATTACCACAGACTTTGGCAAAGTTATTAGTACTGAGACCAGCTCAAAATTCTGAGAGTTGTGAGGCAACATGGAGGATGACATGGTCAATCCCAAGAGGGCTGAGTCACAGTTCAGCAAGTTACCAAAAGCAGATAAGCACAGAGAAGACAATATAGTGCATTTGATAACATCATCCCAAATGACCCTATAGTGCTCAAATCATATGAGTCATACAATAGTGTCTTTGAAAAATAGGAACTCAGATACATCTTCATTCTTAACCTGATTTCCAAAACACTTCTTGAAACATTAATAAAGAGCTATCTTTGTGGGTGTTGGCACTCAACCTATGTGTCCCTCCATAATGACCATTCCAGAGTTGATGACCAATGATGAACAACCAATGTTTCGATGAATACACACAGGGGGCTGAAAAGAAAGACTGGAAATAAAACCATATGATTAATAAGTGGTGATATTTAAATGGTAAGATTTTAGTATTTCCAAACTTCTGTAATTGATTATCTTCATTACAGTATGATAGTGAATAAATGCAATGGAATGTTCTATGTAGAATGGAATCTAGACCACCAAAAAAGGTTGCTTTTAATTAAGGGGAAATTCCTGTGGAAAAAAATGGTAAATGCTGCATCAGTATATGTGTATCCATGGAGACTGAATTTGTTTGGATTTGTCAAGAGGATACTGGCAATTTATGTGAGATACACTATAAAGAGTAGGCATGATAGTACTCAGCCATTGAGTCATATCATGTATTTTACTACAATTTGTATACTGGATATGGCCAATTGCTTTAGGCTGCCATTAGCTACAAACCTGGGGACATTGATTTTTGTTTCATTCTTTCTATTCTCTCTGCCATCTTTCTTTCATGATGGAAGAAGGCCCCACAGCAGCTCACACCATGCTTGTTAAACTACCATCTCTAAAAAATTTAGAATCTTGTCAAAGACCATAATTTTCTTTGATAATTCATCAACAACACACCAATATGAAGAGTTATTGTTTATCCTCATAGCACCCCAGGAACAAATGATGATGGCACTTCCAAGTGACCAAGAGGATAAGAAGATCCCATCTTCAGCCAAGGTGAGGTTACTATTCTTTGTCTAAGATAGCAGGATTGCTCTTTTGGTCTCTTCCTTTTCAGTCAATTTCAGATAAGGATGCCTAATCATGTACATATTAGATGACATATACAATATCCTTGGGTTGGAAAACATCAAGTGGGAACCTCTTCTAATTGATCCAACATTGAAGAGATGATCCACAAAGGGGAGCAGCAGTTTACAAAGTAGTCTTTTTCTTAGTTACAACTTTTTTCACCTAAGATTGAGAATTTGCGATCACAACCCAAATTGAATTTAACAGATGCATGTGTCTGAAAAGCTCATGCCTATCCTGAAGTGTCTGCTTTACTTGTTTATTAGGTTTCACTTGATCACTATTTCACATCTGATTTACTAATGATGCCAAACAAGCAAAAGTCCTTTGCAAACAGACAAAACATGATGTGATCCTCATAGGCTTTTCTCTAATTGCAGGTGGCCCCAGGACCAAGTCAAATTGGTATGTATCTAGAATTATTGAATTGAGGAAAAATCTGGGTAGATCAAGCATGACATTGATACTACATTTGCCCCAGAGCCATGGTGGTTCCAGTTACTGGTGGGAGTGAAGATTGGTGGTATAGTTAAACATGAATTTCTCTTGATAAGGTCTATGGTCATTCTCTATTGTCCTCTAAGCAGATGTATTCCCTTTAGGGGGCATGGATTTGTGTGTACCTTGGTTAGGACATGTGTATTGCTGACCCTATATGGAGAAACTCAGAAGGTGTGAGTGTGGATGCATTACTGTATGTTTCCCTAAGAGAAATGACCAACATACACAAAACAATTGCCATTGAAAACTTTCTAAAAATGCATCCCGTTACCACTTCATATTTTGCATATATTAACCTGTAAAATCCTCACCACAATCATTCCTGGAATTATGTACATGCTCCATCCCTTACATGAAGATTCTGAGGGGCACTGATTAATGACCCAAGACTTCAAATTCCAAAATGATAGAGTCAAAAATTGGAACCAGACATATAGCCCCTATACTAATACTCTGAACTATGGAATATCAGTTACATCATAGGCATGGGTCATTAGTGACAATGAAAGAATTTCCAGCATCTATATATATATATGCATGTGCCCTAGACAGTGTTTAAACACTGCACTTATATATTTGATATCCTCAGGGGTCACATAACCCAGGTTAGCATTAGGTGCATTTTACCAGATATTTATTCATTGTTATTAGTTTGAAAAGCACAGAGAAAGTCCCAAGTGTTTCTGGTGAACTCACAAATTCTGAGACTTGTGAGGCATCAGTAGGACAAGCTTGCCAATCTCTGCCAGTGCTGGGTCACATCTCAGATTATGGCGCAAGAAGACAAGTATTGGGAAGATATTTTCATCTATTTGGTAATTTTATCACCACAAGCCATACAAATGATCATTCTGTAGTCTGCACATTTGAGGACCAATAACCAGCAAGAGATCAAACTCCCTCTTGGTCTTGATGAACACGGCTTCATGTTCATCACTTTCACTGCAACTTCCCTGTACAGCTGGCATAAAGACTCAATGCTCTGGAATGGCTTTTCATTTATTTCAGTCTTTAAATTCATTCAGCAATGTTTTGTTTTCTGTGTTCAGGTCTTTTTTACCTTTGGTTAAATTTATTCCAAGATATTTGACTCTTTTAGGAGCTGTTGGAAATATAATGTTTTTCTTTATTTCCTTTTAGTTATTTCATTATTTACATGTAAAAACACTACTGATTTTTGTTTGTTGATACTAAAACACACCACTTTCCTGAATACCTTTTTTCAGTTCTAGCAGATTTATTTAGGATTTTTCAGGATTTACTCTCAATAGGATTATATTATTTGCAATTAGGGAAAATTTTACTTCTTGATTTTCAATTTGGATGCCATTTTTTTGTGTTGTTTTTGTCTAATTTGCTGTCTAAATCTTCTAATACAAGCAAAAATATAAAAAATAATGTTTTAATTAGATTAATTAATTTTAAAAAAAGACAACCCTCAACCCCTCAATACATCCTAATTAACTGTCCCACAGTGGGCTGGTTCATGTATGCATGGAAGTTACATCACTCAATGAATACAAAAATTCAGTAATGAAAAGGAAGCTGAAGGAAAAATACCATAAGTTGAATGTTGGTTATTTTTAAGTGGTAGTGCATCAGTATCATGACAACCTCTATAAGACTATCCTTATGACACATCTCAGTGACTCAATATAAAAGAATAATTTACCTAGAATTAAATCCAGTCCACCAATAAATACATAAAAAAATAATACACAACAGATGTGTATTGTAGTAGCAGCACTTTGTATTAGTGGAGATTGCAATGATCTTGTAAAATACAAAAGGACATTGACAATTAGCCTAGTTTCAAAATGAAGGAAGAGTGATGGGACACTGAGAGTGAATATCAACTATTTAATACTATTTGTAGACTGAATATATCATGTTGCTCTTGAATGCCTTTAGCTACACAGCCGAACATTCTTGTTTCTCATTTGTTTACTGTTCCTCCTCTCCTTTACCAACTCTCTTCCACCAAAAAAGCATGGCCCAGCACAGATCATTCCAGAATTATTATCCCTCAGCTCTACATTTTCTTGCCCATTGCAAAGTCATGGCAGCTGCCTGAATAATCCACGGACAACACCTCAATTTACTGACAGTTACTCTGTGTTTCCTAGTAACCCCAGAATGTCTGCTGGAGGAGCACCCTAGTAACTAGCCAGTTGAGGACATTCCATCCAATTCGAAGGTAAGGTCACCCTTTTTTCACTGATGTAAAATTGCTGATTTTAGCTTTTTAAAATAAAGTTCAGATATGAAAACCAGACCATGTAATTATTCATTATATACATGATTTCCCTAGTCAGGGAGGGTTCATTTGAAGCCTATTACTAACTTATCCCTGATTCAAAAGCAACAGCAAGGGGTCACCTACATGGTATGGGACTAGTTTTCCTCAAAGTATTTATGTAACATAGGGACTATAGTTAGTAGCAATATTTTGATGATGCCCTTGCATAGTTTGTAACAAATGTTCACAACAATGCAAGGTTTTGGTGGAGGGGTGATGTATGAGCAATCTGTATGATGTTATGCATGTTTATTTTGTAAGTTCAGAATCTTTTCTATACACTTATTGTTTATGCATGTTTATGTATGAATGAAATACTTCAATAAAATATATATTAAAAAAAAAAGACTTCTTTATTCTCAACCTAAATTTTCAACCTAAATAGATGGGAGAGATGCATCAAACAGGAAAAGCTTGTGCCTTTCCACACGTGTCTGTTATATTTACTTTAGCAACATGTGACTAGACCACTTTTTTCCCATCTGCTTCTCTTTTTTTTTAATTTATTTTTTTATTTTTTTAAAACTTAGATTACACAAATGTTAGACAAAAAATATAGGGATTCCAGGATGCCCCACTCCCCACATCTCCCACACCCTCCCACATAAACAACATCCTTCATTAGTGTGGCACATTCATTGCAATTGATAAACACATCCTGGGGCATTGCCATTGAGCATTGACTGTAGTTGACACTCTCTTCCACACAATTCTGCAGGCTATGGGAAGATATATAATGGCATATATCTGTCATTGCAATGCCATTCAGGATGATTCCCAAGTCCCAAAAAAGCCCCCACATTACACCTGTCTTTCCCTCCCCATACCCCCAGAGCCTCCAGTGGCCACTGTATCCATATAATGCTGTAATTTCTTCCATTGCTAGAATCATAAATATATAGTAGAATTCCAGTAAGTCCACTGTAGTCCACAGTTCATTCCCCAATCTTGAGGATTCTGAGATGGTGATGTCCACTCCACCTCTAATTGAGAAGTGACTTCAATCCCATACAGCTGATCGATAGGACTCTTGTTTGCAGATGTGGGCTCTCTCATTCTTTGGTATCGTGGTTGTCAATCCTCACCTCCTTGTTAGTTGTCCTGAGTGAGTCCAATGAACTGGAGAGTAGGTGTTGCAACTCCACTGAGGCTCAGGGCCGAGCTGGCACATGTACAGCCCAAAGACTCAAGTCTCCATCTGCTTTTCTATAGGCAGCAACATAGTAAAATATTTGTGCAAACACTAGACAGCATGGTCCGATCCTCAGACTGTTTTCATTCCTCTAATTGTAGGTGGCTTCAGGAGTAAGTCAAAATGGTATGTATTTTGAATCAGTTACATGTTAAGAAAAAAAAACTAGATGATTTAAATACTAGGGTTTTTGTCCTTGCTTTAGTGTGGAGAGAACCCTGATTTTAGCTTCCATGTGGGCATAACAAATAGGGATGTGCTTCTGTTAGGTGAAGACAAGTGAACATGTACTATAGTACTTGGAAGCAGCTGTGTTCCCTTTAAGTGGTTTGGGATTTTGTTCATTTCCATCACAGTTGCACACTTTATGTATATTTACACTATCAAGGGTCCAAAAATAACCTTGGGCTTCAAAAGGGGCAGGAGGAGGGGTATGAATCTGTCATTGAACAAAATCCTGTACTTTAGTAGCTTTGCAGGTTTATTTCATGTTGCTTTGTGATGTCTTTTGCTAAAATGCCAAGGACTGCTTCCCTTTTTATTGCTGCTCTTCCATGTTGCCATCCTTCCACTCCTCAGCAGCTCACTTATGCTTGTTAATTACCTGCCTCCATATTACTCTAATCCCTATTCCAAATCAAGTAATGTTTCATGACTTATTCAGGAGTAACAAGTCAATGTACTGACTGTTACTCTGTGTCTTCCTAGCTCCCCCTGAAGGCCTGCTGGAGGAGTGTCTAGTGCCAGGGCCATAGAGCATAGATCATTTTACTCCAAGGTAAGGTCAACTTTCTTCTTCTGAAGTAGAACTGATGCATTCTTGGTTTCTTTCTTTTCTCACCTAATTCAGATATGAAAATCTGACCATGTAGAGTAGAGGTGGAATGTACAAATGCCTAGTGGGTCAGTGTTCAGTGGATATCTATTGGCTAATCACTATGTCAAGGGGACAATCACAAAAGGCAGCATCAGGTTATTAACTATATGGTAGAAAGACTTCCTTTAGCAAAAATATTTTCTACTTAGATTAAAAATTTTGGACTTCATAATCAAAAGGGACTTGAGAGATCCATCATCCAGTATAAGCTTCTGTCTTTTCCTGAGGTGTCTCCTTTCCTTAACTTGACTATTCTTTCCCATCCTGTATTATAAAGTCACCAATAGGACACAACCCTCTGGTAGCACTATACAGTGAGTTCTGATCCTTACAGTGTTTTCTTCTCTGTAATTGCAGCCAGCCCCAAGAGCAAGCAACAATGGTAGGTATTCTGAAATCACACACTCCAGTGAAGAAAAATCTACATATTAAAAAACTACAGACTTCCCTGCTGGTTTACTCTCAAGAGGTCCCTGATTACAGCCTCCTGGTGGGAATGAGGATTGGGGTGTGGTGAAAGGAATGGAGATTCCAGGTAAGACTAGTCATGTATCTTAAGAAGTTGTGCTCTGTTTAGTTGGTTTGTGTCTGTGTGCATGGGAGTGGTGTGAGTTTAGATGTGTATGTTTGTGTTGTGATTCACAGAATACCTATGTTTGATTCTCAAAGGGCATATGTGTAAATGTGTGGCCCTTGGTGTGTTTTCCTGGATTTTTCATCCACTAAACAACACAATGGCTAGTGTCACCATTCTGTGTAACCAATACCCTCAATATTTCTTCATGGAAAAGCATGTATTTCATTATTATCAAATTATGTACTAAATAAGTGTGGTTTACCATATGTCAAGTATCCCCCATGAACTCTGGAGAATATCCCAACAACACTGAAGAAAACATTCACAGAGCTCTACAGGATAAAGTTGTGGTACAGGACCCTTCTTACCAGGATGTAATACTATGCCTTGGTTTACTAATAAATCTCACCTCTATGTAAGGTATTTTCAATAGCCATGATGAAAGAAAAGATGACATATGTGGCCATTCATTAACATATGAGACAGGGAAGACTTGAGAAGGTGTATAAAGTATTCAGAACTGCACATCTAGTGAATACTCACCCAGGCACTGGAGATATTAGGGACTTGGATTCCTAAACCATGCACTTTTTTTCATGCCTCTTCTGTGTGGCAGAGGCTCTAAAGTTCTATTATGAATTTGTCAACATTTGCCATTTTAATTCCTGGTACTGAGCACCAAAGGGCAAAGGCATCTGCAGCTGATTGCAGTTTTTGCAATTTTTCAGAAGCCCAGTATCCATTTGTGATAGTAGCTGTGATACAGACAATACAGAGAACCTTTTCATCCTCCTAAAATGCTCTCCAGGGCAGCTACTCAGAGTCTAGTACTAGGTCTGTTCATTGAACTCATCTTAGACAGTGTGCATGTCCAAACACTCATAGTTTCAAGGTGAGAGATTGGAGGAGAGTGCTGTAATTTTCCAGATCAATGAGGGAGAAGTTGAGAGCAGATTCCTTTACATCCTCTTCCACACTTGCAAACTGATTGCAATTTCTTGTTCAAGGCCTTGGACTCCAGAGACCACAGGAAAGGCCTCAGCAAACGGGGCAGGGAGCTGGGTTTTCCTATGGTAGCCAGCAGGGCTTCAAGTAGAGAAGGGAGGGGTGGAGGCCCCAACTCCAATATCTTTCTTGTGGATGTTTCTGTTCCTAAAGATTGGATTGTGGATCAGAGATATGATCCCACCAGTAGCAAAGATGACAACAATCCAGGTAGGTAACAATTCTCAAGGAAGGATCTAATGGAGAGGATTCCAGGATCAGTAGCTAAAACTGGTGCCTTGATTTCATCTTCTCATATTTAATAATATGATAGTAAGAGATATCATGACCATGGGTTTGGTGTGCTCTCTGCTTGCAATAAGCTTTCTTGATTTTGTTTAAATTTTGCTTCCCACAGACTAGTTTTTCATGACTCTTCCACTGCCAGACATCAAAACCTTTGTTTTTTTTTTTTTTTGGTT
>JAQZBX010039230.1:0-23114 GCA_029593785.1 Cabassous unicinctus
ATTAAATATGCTCAAAGAGTTAAAGGAAATCATGAACAAAAATTTAGAAAAGCAAGAGAATTATGATTTTACAAATAGAAAATATCAATAAAGTGTTATATATAAAATAATCAAATAGAATTTCTGACTTGAAAGCTACAAACACAAGCGAAAAATTTACTAAAAGATTGTAACAACACAATTGAAAGATAGAAGAAAAACCAGGATCCTTTCAGATAGATCAATTGAAATTATCCATTCTGACAAGCAAGAAAAAAAAATGAATACAGTCTAAGAGACTTTTGTGATATCATCAAGTAAATGAGCATATTTATAATGGGAATCCTTGAAGTGGAGTGGAGGGAATAGAATATTTGGGTAGACAAATTTTTGAAAAAAAAAGCTTAAAAAATACTAAATTTGATTAGGACATGAATCTACACATCCAAGAAGCTAAGTGAATTTCCAGAATGTGAAACAGAAATGACCCCCAATTTGAAATATTTTAAGGAAAATATTGAAAAATAAGCACAAAGAAAGAATCTTGAAAGCAACAAGAAAGAAGACACTTATCACATACATGGAATCATCTTTCATATCAACCGCTTTGCTGGTTTGCAGTTGTGTCTTCTTAGGTTAGTCCATTGCTGTGGGTGTGGATGCATTGTAAGTGGGATCTTTTGGTGAGTAACATTGGCTCTAACCAAGGCCATCTGAAGGCTTTTCCCTCTTGTGGCTCTCATGTGACAGCTGTCACCTTGTACTATGGTTCAATTCTATTCATTTACTCCAGACCAAGCCCTAGCTATGCCCTGGAACGGGATAAAGTGGTGTCCGTGTTCTATACTGTGGTGATTCCAATGTTGAACCCTTTGATCTATAGCTTAAGAAATAAAGATGTGAAAGATGCCCTGAAGAAATTGTTAGCTAGAGCCATAGTTTCTTAAATGAAAATACTTGGCAAACAATGGCCATAATTTTTTTCCAATTTTCTCCATATCATTATAATCATCTGGAACTCCAGAAATAAATAAATCAAGAAGATAGTAAATAATTTGATAGGGTGGAAACACAAGTTTTCTTTTGTCTTTTTAAGTTGTGTAGTGATGTATTTGAATGTATTTTATAATATTTTAGTATACGAAGGGTTGTAACTATTGGAAAGCTGCTGTCTGTTTTCTTGGAACATAGTCAATAAAACTGCACATATTTTGAGATGGTTAAAAGAAAAGCTAGTGTATTTTTGCTTTCATTCAAAAGTTCGTAAGGTGCTTGTACATCTATTTCAATTTACACATGTGAAAATAGAAATACTACTACTGGCTATAGGCCCATTGTTAGCATTAGATGTTTTAAATGATTTTCTTTGAATCGTATCATTCATAGGTGAGAAATAAAGAGGGTAAACTGGGAAATTGATTCCAAAGGTACTACATTACTTATTAGGAGAGAGTACGTGTTAGGAAGTCATGAGATAATAACCTAGTATAAAGTGGAACTGAAAATGAATTTTTAAATTATTTTTCTTTTGATTTTTGTTTCTTGACTTGCCATGATATAAAGATCACAGACTTCCTTAGGTGCATGTGAGAACAAACACCTTTCCTTGGGGTCACTATGATCTCCCAGCAATATAATTTTTCCCCAAAATTAAAGAATCAAGGGTAAACTTAGATTAGCTGTATGAGTAACACAGTAATAGATGATAGATAGATAGCTATACAGATAGATTGCAAAGAGCTTTAAATATAAAAGCAAGACTCAGAGTAACAATCTATTGGGTGAAGCAGTGATTTATAACATACTATTTTCTATAAATGTTTGTATTCTTTGCTTGTTCAGTTTCCATATGATTAATTTGTAATTTAAAATGGAGAATATTTCCATGTGGTACATCACATTTCCTAAATGTAATAACATTTTAAAATATAAACATGAAGTTGTGCTAACATAAAAAATCCCTTTTATTGGTTTCCAAAGAAAAATAGGATTTGCTGAAGCACAAGACAAAGAAGGATAACATAACCAGAGCAAAGAGCATATGATTAGAAATAAAATTATGGATCACATGATATAGTCTACAAAATCTAATTACCTCAATTGGAAAATTTCTATGATTACAGATATTTAATAATTATGTTCTGACATATCCATAATGAGTACATTTTTAATAAAACACTGCTTATTTCATAATATCCACCATAATTTATCATCCTAAAACTTGTAATGAATTTTAATTGAGTCTTTGGAGACTGAGGTAAATTTTTTCTGGGGTATTGCATGGAATGAGTCCCAAAAGGCTATGAAGACATACATATATCACATCCAACAAAGGCAATTTGAAAAAATCATAGCAGAAGGAAAAGAGTGTCACTTTGATCAAATTGCCTTTCTGACCAAGGGTAAGTACCTGGATTCAGGGGGAGCAAAGCATTTTAGCCTCTCTGTGCCCTCTCCTGATATTAGGAATGGGGTTGCACAATCTGGATTGGCTCACAAAGGGTCATTGCTGTGCCAAACACACACACACATGCCACAATACATGCATACATCTCCATGCACACTCACACACTCTCACACTCACACACTCATATGCTCCCCTCTAAAATAGGACATCATCCAATGATTTATTTGGCCCACATCAAGTTGGAAATTCATTCCGGTAGTTGCATTGAGGCCATCATATATTCACTACCATTGTACAGAAATCGGGGGGACAATAAATGCAGCATGCTTTTTTACCCTTGTTGGTGCTTCCCATGCCATTAGAAGACGACATTTTTATTTTCTAATAGGGATTTTCATGTATAAGAAGGACACAATTCTTTCACAGAATTTTGAGTGCTCCCAGTGAAGGAGTGGTTAGCAAGTCTGCTATGGGGGAAGGTTTTGAGAAGTCCTTCAGAACTGATTGTTTCTGTGCCTTTTATTTCACTTTCACTTTTGAGGTCTTGGGAATCAGTCCTCTCGTTTATTTATTCTTCCTTCTTATTACTTTTATGGTACACATAGCAGTGAAAGTCCACTTGAGGGTAGAATTTTTCCTGAATATAAATGTAACTATCATCATATATACATATATGCATATATATGAAACCCCATTTGATATTAAAAAAAAACAACAACAGAAAAAGACAGCTCCACAAGTTATGGAAATAAGATTACTCTGAAAAAAGTTCTTTCCAGTTGTAGATATCTTTCAATTTTGAATTCCTAGGCAATTCTCATCTAAAAGTTTTGATACGATGAATGTACAATATTGTGATTATACACTTTGGATAGATCATATGGTATGTGAAAATATTTCAAAAAAACTGCTTAATAAACAAATAAATAATTTGTGCAATACCCAGAAATAGCAGCTATGTACAGCAAGGCAAACAGAGAGATTGAGAGGTAAGGGATTTTCTTGTTTGTTTGTCTGTTTTGTGTTTATTATTATTACAGAAAAAATGAAAATGCTTTAATAATGATTGAAGTGATGAACACACAACTATGTGATTATACCAAAACCATTGATTGTTAACTTTGGACAAATTTTATGCTTTATCAATATGTATCAAAAAATTGATTTGTTTAAAAAAACCTTACAAAAATATACTTTGTGCATATGTAATTTTTTTTTTACAATAGTGAGCATTTCTTTGTAAAATTTCAAACAAATTAAAGTGTTCTTTTAATTTTCATAATACTTATATTCCTGGCAAAAGTAATCTCTGTCTATTTGTGTTCTTCACAGACAGGTATAGAAAGGAGCAAAGAAACCTGCCCACGAAATAGTCACCCTGACCAAAGAACAGGTTGTTTGTTTTCTCACATAAAGTGAGTTTATAACGAAGCTGGTTTTCATATAGCAGCTGCTAGTCTATCATTACATGTCTTGATGAATAGGATATAAGTCTTAGAAATCAGAGATAACTGCTCAAACTGGAGAGAGCTGGGGTAACATGCAGAGTATTCGACCTCCAGGCAAATGCTGTGTACATTGTTTACAGGATGTACAGACTTAAGAAAGCACTACCAAGTTTCTTTATATGTGAAACAGGGAGTATTTCTGTCTCCATATGGTTGTTTTAAAGATTAATGGAGGAAACCTGTGCAAGGGCTGAGACCAGTGCCTGGAAGATGGTAAATACTCAAGTTAAAAGTCGTCCTTAATGGGGGATGGATGTGGCTCAAATGGTTGGGCATCCATCTCCCCTATGGAGGGACCTTAGTTCGATCCCCAGGACCTCCCAGCAAGAAAAAAAAAGTGGTGCTTAAATTCAGGATATATTAGAATCACCTGTTTCCCAACCAAACCATTATAAATTAGCATGCTGTGGGTGGGGCACAGGAACCTGCTTTCCTTCAAGCAACCCAAGTGCTTGAGATGCAGTTTGTATATAGAGCATGTCTGAGAAATTCTGAAATAAATACCATTGTATTATTATTTTTATATTTATATGGCTATTATTTATTTCAGCAGTCTTGCCTATGTTGCAATTCAGTGAATAATCAAGCAGCTAACAAACATGAAATATATTGCCAAAAATTATACATTTATTAAGTTGAACTTAAACAGATCTCAATTTGAAATAAATATATATGTCCAGCAAAAGCAGGCCAAACATCAGAGGAGAGGGGAAAAAATCATTTTCATGAATGCTTGAGACCAAGGGAGAGTCCCTGGGATCAGGGGTAGCTAAGCATTTTTTCCTCCCTCTAACCTCATTTGAAAATGAGAATGGGATGGCAGAGTATGGCCCATCTCTAAGGATCATTGCAGTGCCAAAACACATGCAGACACACACAAAGAGACAAAACCAATTCACACATGCATCTACCTGCACACTCATACACTCCACACTCACAAACTCATATGCTAATTTCTAAAATAAGGTGCCATCCAATGGTAAATCTTGTCTTCCTCTAAAATCAGAAGTTCAGTCTTGAAGTTACACTGGGGCTCACATATACTTACTTTCATAGTGAAGAAAAAAAATTTGACATGTTTTTGACACTAATTGTTTTACTCTGTGTTGTCCAGGCTATCAGTGGCTGGTATTTTCACTCCCTGGTGCTGATTTTCATGTGCTGGAATGACCAATTTCTTCCAAAAAGTAAGAGAAGCAGTGTAGAATTTTGATTGTTCCCAATGAAGCAAACTTTTCTACTACAGAGGAAAACACATTTTGAGAAGCCATTCTTTATGGGGTGCGCTTGTATTGCACTGATATTTTTTGTGCCTTTTATTTGACATCTCTGTATGAATTGCAACTCATCTTGAGAATAAGTCATTATTTACTCTTCCTTCTTCTTAGTCTTCTGATGTACTAAGATAATTAAATACTCCTGAATGTAGATTACTTACTGATTATTTTGAGTTAGGTTAGAAGTGGAAATTTCTCTGGGGGATAAAGATATTCAAAATACAAAGGAAACTATATATTCTTCATCCAAGAGTTTTGTGACTGATTAACAATTTATATTAGGAACTCTTCAATATGCTGGAGATATGGCAGTAAACAAAAGAAAGTGTTTGTTCTGCCCTTGTGAACGTTATATTATGGTCTGGAGAAATGTCAACTAACATAATAAATAATAGAGTGAAGAAGAAAATAGGTATGGGGGGAAATAAAGCAGAGTCTGAGCAGAGAAATATTGAAGAAGGTTGATAGAGGTGAGCATCAATAGCTAAACAGATGAATACGATGGGCCTAATTGAAAAAAAATAACAATTGAAGACAAGGTAAAGGGGATGAGGGAAAGCCATGCCTTATTTGTGGGAATAATATTCCAAACAGAGGGAAAAGGATTTGGGGGCATGGTTAGAATTTTTTAGCAAGATTGAGAAAGCACTCGTGTTTGGGGCAAGGTGAAGCAGGGGGCAAGTGTTAGATGATGAGAATACTGCTCAGTGGAGAGTCAGCTCAGGGAGAACTATAGGGAATTTTATGGAGTTTTTCTTTAGGTTAACATGAGAGCACCTACAGGTCTTTAAGAACAGGTGTGACATGACCTGCCTTTGGAAAAGGCCACAGGATATAGACAGTAGATGCTCGGGGGTATAGACCAGCTAAAAGATTATTAAAGTATGGCTTGTGAAAATAACTTTTTGGGTCTAGGTGGTAGTAGTGGAGAAGGTGAGAAATGGTCAGATTTAGGATACGTTATGAATGCAATTATATCAGGATTTCCTGGAAGACTGAAGAGAAAGTAAGAGAGAAAGTGAATAGGATAATGGCAGATATTTGCCTTGTCAATCCTGATAGGTGGAATTCTATATACTGATCTGGGGAATGAGCAGAGAGATCAAATTTTGGAAGCCAAATTTAGAAATTCAGTTTTAAGCATGGTAGGTGACATATTTATTGCACATCTCTTATAAATTTTGGAATGTTAACAATGGAAATAAATTTAGGCATCTACTAAGTGCGCAAATTTTAATATGAGTTTCTGTAACCAGATATTCCATGGAGAGATTTCTGGTAATTTCAGAAACCTCTAAAACTTTGCATGTTTATACAATGTGTATTTTGATGGAATGACCTTTGTTTTTATCAGGGACTTGAAGAAGCCCATGATTTCAAAAACCTAAGAATTCTTCATTATTAGATGATAGAGCAGTCAAGGAATGGATGGGTTAGAGAATATATGCATAAGGTCCTATAAGTGGTTTTTAGGGAAACAACTACAAGAATACTATTCTCAAAGTAAAATAATGCTCTTGTCTCTAGTATATTGCGTCTGTCACTTCAAATAAGATGGTCATAACATCCCATGTACTCAAAGATATATGCATAAAAGGATTGCTAATCTCTTCCTTCACTACATATGCCAGAGATGAGGTTACAATTTCTTACATTTCTGATGGATTCTAGAAGACAGTTTAACAAATTGGAGACAAAAAATGTGGTTGCCAGAAAAAAGTTCAAACAAACTTTTTTTTTTGAGATTCCAGGGAGAAATGTCAAAGATTTAATATAATGCAGTTGGTTCCTTTTGGAGCTGAGTCATGAACACAGGATTCTGTAATTCAAGGACAATAAGCTTTATGAGTCCAAGATGCCACTCTTTTGTCAAATTACACGAAGTATGTGACAAAATTATTAAAACAAAAATTTAGCGAGGCTGAATGACAGCCCCACTTGGTTTTACACTGCCTCCTACTGAATGCTTGGTCTTTTTTACTTCCCTAGGATCAAATTTTTTAAATAAGTCACTTCCTATTCTCATTCAGAATAAAAATATCTACCTTTGATAAGCATGATTTTATGTCAGACACTGGTCTATCCATTTCACCTATATTTTACTTAATAATTAGTTTATCATATAACATCGATATTTTTCTTTCCTTTTCAGAGTTGAAGAATCTTTGATTTGGGGGTTGTTGAAACACTTTCCCAAGATTACAGAGCTTCCAATGGGTGGAATCTGAATTTGAAATCAGGTGTCATTTCAAGTATGCAATTTTGTCTATGCAAGACTTGTCTGCTCTCAGCTGTTTTGTTCAAGTGTTTGTATTCACTTTTCACTCTGTAGGGGATGGATGATCTAGAATAGCACCACTCAGATGCCTGGAATACAACTTGCTGTCAGCAAGGAGAAAGAATCTGGTCAGATTTCTAAAACGCTAACTCAGTTTGGCTTCCTTCATAGTGGTATGATTCCAAAAGTGAGAAGATCAGCTCTCAAACTACTTGAGACCCAGATGTGCCAGATTCACAGGACACACCCTATGCTACAACTTATTGGATAAATAAACCACTAGGTAATCACAGATAAAGGGGTAGGAAAAAAGACTCCACTCTTAAAATCCCAAATTTGTACTTTCAACCACGCACTCACAAATCCCCAGTGTTCACCTGGTGCATTCCCCAATCCTCCCCCCAGTTCCCTCGACCTTCCAAAAGCGGTAGGAAAACAGACTCCACTCTTGAATCTGTAAATATGTGGAACCAGTTTTTCCCAATGTCTCCAGATATCATTGAATATTGGTTTCTGTTATTTCTTATCAATTTTAAGCATCAGAACTTTTTTACTAAAGTACAATGTGATGAAATTGTGGTACAATTATATTTCACACAGAAGCCAAAAATGATGACCATAATGTTGGATGTTTTAATGGAGTATTAAAAGCTTTCATCAAAACTATTCATGTCCCAATTCCAAGACTTTGCGGTTTCTTGTGTAAAAGAGAGATAGGAAGCTTCCTTTAAAAACACGCATTTTGAAAAGATCTTTTCCTTAGAACTTGACTGGCACTTTGAGAGTGAAATACAGTGTGAGCATAAATTCCTGTTTGAAAAGTTTGAGAACAACAGTCTGTGTGTCCTGTTGTGATGGTTGGGCTAATGTATCAACTCAGCCAGGTAATTGTGCCCATTTGTTTGGTCAAGCAAGTACTTGGCTAATTGTAATATGAGGACATTTATGGTCTTTAGTCATTGGTGAGTTTACTGCATAGATGACTGGTTACATCTACATCAATCAGGGAGATTGCCATCAGCAATTAGTGAGGCTTTATCCAATCAGTTGAATGCCTTAAAAGGGGAAGTGATTTCAGCATTCAGAGAGAATTTCCCAGCTCATCTTTGGACAGCCAATGTCTCCCGGAAATTCATCAAGGACCTTCATTGGACTTTCATTGGAGATCCTGGTTTGCAGCCTGCTTGCAGAACCTGGACTTGTGCACCCCCATAGTCATGTGAGAGACTCTTATAACGTCTCATATTATTGACAGCCACCTCCTGTTGATGCTGTTTTCCTAGAGAACCCAGACTAATACACTCGTCTACCTGAATAAGAACACAGTTTATAATTCATCCCAGAATATTTTAATTACCCATATTTCTGCCTTTATTAAAGGAGTGGTTAACAAATGACATAGGAATAAGGATTCCATGTTGTTTCCAGGTAAGAGGGAACCCTTGTTCTCCTTCAATTTCTTCCCTTGCCTAGAGACATCTGATCACATGACTTCCTCATTATGGCAATGGCTTCAATTTGGATTAGTTTAAAGGCCAACATTTTCAATGTAACTTTAAATAAACATTGTCATTTGGTGATCCTTCTGTCTCATATCTGGTACCTCACTCCATCTTATCTTTATTGAATTTTTCTTAGTTCCTTGAACTCATCATACTTCCTCCCATGTGAGGACTGTGGTACATTCTTTTTCTTCTGATGGGACTGCTGTCTCATCTTCCTTTCCCTTTCCATGAGCTGCCATTTGGATCAATGCTTCTAATGTTTCAGGTCTCCTTTAAATATCTCTTCTTTTTGCACATCTTTTGAACAGTAGTCTCGAAAATTTATTTTATCTGTTTTTAGCTTTCATATAGAAAACAAAATTAAGTACAATGATTGGCTTTGTCAGACATTTCCAGTGTTGCCTAAATTAATTTAATTTACATGAGCTTAATATGTCCCAGATATAACTTTCATTTTCTGAGTAAGTGATCTAGAGCCAATATATAAGTCCAAACACTGGGTGCATTCAATCATATATAAGTGGTAGAGAAAGTTCAGAGTAACTACTGAGGCAGTGATTTTATAACCCCAAATTATTTATATCATGCGTATAATAATTTTACATTCCTGCCATGAGAATATGATTTTAGACTGAAAATATCAGAAAAATATTTTAGGATGCAAGTGAATGATAAACAACGTGCTCTATATCTAATTGTTAATCTCCTTAATTAGGTGAGATTGTTATGGGTAAATTGATTATATGAGTAATTTAGTTGGGTTCAAGTCCTGAATGGGTGAAAACAAGTAGTGAGACAGAAGGTTGTAAATTAAAGCCAGCTTGTAAAAAGCCATGGGTGTTGGGTTAAGGCATCTGTAATTTAAGAATAGTTGTCCATTTTATAGGATCATTTAGAGAACTAGAATGTCCTTCAGGACTCCAAGGCGCTGTTATCTAATTTCATCAATGAGGTTGCATACTCAATGAACTTTACCAGGTATATTTGAACAACTAGGACATCCACATATTGCTTCCTAAAAAGCCAGAATACTATTAGTATTATGTACTTGTTATAGTTCATGAAAGAATGTTCCCATATTTGTTCAATTAACCAAAATCTTCCATGAAATGGTTCATTGTGTTATACAGTCCCATGCTTTGCAATACCCATTCAAAGTGTACACTCATATTCATCACAGAATTGTCCTGTCATCAACAAAAGCTTCAATACAAAAAACTTTCAAAACTTAAAAAAAAAACAAAAACAAAAAAAAATACAGAACACTAGATCACAAGTTAGAGGATTTGGGTTTATTCTAGTTTCAACGTTGATTTTGGCTGACCTCAAAGATAAATAACTTAGACTTTGGTAACTCACAGTCCTTTCTTGGTTTCAGCTTTTGCCTACTGCCATTAAAGCCAGGGGTATGTCAACTGATTACTGAGACTATAAAATCTAATTTGGAAATGGTAATGATTTTACATGGATGCCTCCCTCTTTGATTCTCTGAAGTGCTTTGGAGCATAAGGATTTAGACACGTAGAATTCATGGTTTCTCAATCCCTTGACACCAAAAAGAGGGTTTTTCCTGGTGCTGAACATCCACAGTATCAAAAATGTCCCAACTTAACATGTAAATTTTAAATTAATAAGAGGAAAGTGGAGAACAAGGCATTTATAAGAAAAATATTTTTAAAATTATGTTTAGTAGAAAAATAAATTCAGGTTTTCAAAAGGCTAATAGCATGGGCTTTGCAAAGAGAACAAGAGAGTGTAATATTCACCTTTAAGAGAGGAAACTGGCTTAATTGCTGATAGCATGGACCCTAGATTTTTTAAAAATTCTGTGCTGAAGCACCAGCTCTGTGACTTCGAAAATTATGTCTATGCATAAGCAGATCCACATTGCCCAGTGGACTTGGTTCAGTACCTTTGTCACCCTTGGCAGAGCAGCAGCCAGGCCAATCTGAGAGTTAAGTGCTCCAAGGAGGTAGCAACCACCATCCATGGGGGCACCCTTCTGGCCAAACCCTCCATCGTTCCTGTTTGGTGGGGTTATGGGGGAACAAGATCAGAAAGCCGCATACCTTCTCTTGCATTGTGAGGGAATGCTGGGGCTCCATGCTAGTGTACCTCTTCCCCACCCCCAGAGGCACTGGTATTGTTTCCATCTCCATGCCCAAAAAGGTGCTGCTGATGGCTAGTACTGATGACTGCTACACCTCAGCCAGGGCTTGCATTGCCACCCTGTGCAACTTGACCAAGGTGACCTGGATGCCATCTCCAAGACCTACAGTTATCTCCCCTGCAACCTCTGGATTGAGACTGTGTTAATCAAGTCTCCCTCTCAGGAATTCACTGACCATCTTGTAAAGATCCATACCAGGGTCAGTGTGCAGAGGACCTGGGTCCTTGTTGTGGGCATCATGTTTGTTTTTTGTACAAGAAAAATGAAATGAAATATTTAAGCATGTAAAAATGTGCACTCTCTGTGCTTCTAATGTGCTTCTAATCATTATGAGATGATTATAACCTTATAATCACCTTATGCATTATAAGGTCATTATGAGGAATAATTGGGTTATGTACGAGACAAACTAATAACTGGCTCATAGAGAGTAATATGTAATTTTTGATATTTTTACTAATAACAGTGGGAGCATAAGCACTATATTGACACTTGCATAAATATCAGCAAAATGCTTGGCACTATTCTCAATAATAAGGGATTTATTTGAGATAATTGTTGGTGGGGCTGAGAGTAAGACCAATGTAATTCAACTTCCATGCCATTTTCTTGCCATTATAAGTAGTTTTACATCCTTCTACCACAAACTACAGGGAAAACAAAAGATTTAGTTTCCTCACTACATTGTATCACATTGATAGCATAATTATGGATATTTGATATATAAATGAATGAAAAAATGAAAGCACTCATAGTTTTTAAGCATAGTTTGTGTGGCAAATACATTATTTGTATTTGTCAAAAGGGAAGCACTATTATTACCATCTTTCATATGAAGAAACTTTGATTTAGGGAGTTTGAGCAGTTTCCCAAGGTCACACAGCTAGAAAATTGTAGAACCTGTATGAGAGCACATTTCTGTATAGTTCAAAGCTTGAATACTTCCCAGTAGTCACAGTGGGAAGGGTAAACTTTGGACCTGTACTTTTTTCTATCATTTAATCTTGCTTAGCTTGCTAACCCGTTTTAACTTTAGTTTCATCATCTTTAAAATTAAGATATGCCTATCTCTAATAGTTGTTATAAGAACATCATGAGATATAAAGTGCTTGTGTATTGACTGGCACATAGCAGATAACAAAAAGTAATCTTCTAGCATCAACGTCTCTGCCTGGAAAGGTAGAGATAGGACTCAAAGATAGATCTTCCTGATTTTAAGGCAACTGCTCTTTCAATTATAACATACAATTGCTGTTTTAGTTTTCCTGGTTCCTAAATCAAATACCAGATGTCTATATACTTTTCTTATTTACATTAAGTTAAAATACTTCTTTTTATTAAAAAATTTGTAGTAGTATTAAACTGGATCTATTTTTTACAGTGCCCAGAGTCAGATCACTAATACAAAACAAATACTGCAATAAAAAAGTAAAATCATTCCTGTTGAATTTCTTTTAATTGAAAAAATGATGTTTTTTTATCCTAGTAACTCAACATTTTGCTAGGATTGCCCATTATCTCATAGCACTTTTTTTTTTTTAATTATGTCAATTTAGATTTCAGACTGTGTTAACTTGAAGAGTTTTTTCAAAGCCTGTTTCACATCTTTATTCCTCAGACTGTAGATCATGGGGTTCAACATGGGTAAGACCACAGTATAAAATGTAAAAACCAATTTGTCCATCTCAAGGGAATAGATAAAACTGGGGCAAGAGAAGATGTAGAGAATAGAACCATAGTACAAGATGATAGAAATCAAATGGGAGGAGCAGGTGGAGAAGGCTTTGAGGCGGCCCTGTATGGAGCGAATCCTCAAGATGGCAACAATGATGAAGATATAGGAGGCCAGTATGAACGCAATGGGGGCAATGACATTGGAGCCCATGAGGAAGAAGAGCAGAGCTTGGAAGCTCTCTTTCACATCAGATGCCAATTTCAACAGGGGTGGGACATCACAGAAAAAGTCATCAACGATATTGTCACCACAAAACTCCATTGTGAATGTGTTCCTGGTCACTATTATTGCATTGATGAAGCCTCCAGCATAGGAATAGATCAATAAACAGATGCACAATTTCTTTGACATGGCTTGAATATAAAGCAGCAGGTTGGAAATGGCCACATAACGGTCATAAGCCATGGCAGCTAACAGGTAACATTCAGTTACCTGCAGTGAAGAACTGAGCTATGCAGCCAGCAAAGGAGATGCTCTTATCTTCAGAGATGCAGGTCATCAGGATCTTTGGAGTGTAGACAGAGGAAGAGCAGAGATCTAGGAAAGAGAGATTACCAATGAAAAAATACAAGGACGTGTGGAGACTGGAGTCATTATAAATCAATACAATGAGAGTGGTATTTCCTACTATATTCACAGAATACACACCAAGAAACATCACAAATAAGGCCAACTGCAACACAGGGTCTGTGGTGAATGAAGCCCACCAGTATGAACTCATTCACAGTGTGATAGTTTCTCTCCATGGCTGAAAGAGACTTCACCTGGAAATGATATAGAGAAGGGTTAATTCACATAATGGATTTGAAATGAGGGCTTTTGGTGAGCCAGTACCATGTGATACAGTCATGACTACAACTATCAGAGATAGGGAAATCTCAGCATGCATCTTGCATGACTTGAGAAGTGAAGGGAGTTCTTTGTCTTCCTATATCAGGGGTTCTTAAACTTTTTTGTTCCACAGACCCCTTTGCTAGTCAGTTGAAAACCAAGGACTCTTTACTAAGTCACCTCTATATTGTTTATTATTTAATAAATTTATCATACCTGCTCCAGCACATGCCCTCAAGAATAATGTTTTTTTTTGAATTTCAATTCAAGCTCAGGACTCTCGTTAAGAACCCCTGCTCTATATATTCCTCTCTGTAAAATGCATTTGATAACAAGAATGCCTTTATACTGCTAGGGGTCTATTCTTTTTTTCAGAATTTTTTCTTGAATCCCAGGTCCTGTTCCAGGCCCTGGGGTTCAGCAATGAGGATAAAAATATTGGGCCTTACTTTTATGGCACTCTTAGTCTAGAATGGAGAGATGCATACTTAACAAATAACGTGGAAAGGTTTTCAGATATTGTTCAATGTTTCTACGAAAACAAACTGGTTTCTTGGAAACAAACTGGGATAGAAACTAAATTTTAACAGAAAAAAAATTTCGCAGCTAGAAATGGACACTTGCAGCTAGAAATGGACAAGTTGTGCAGATCACCTGAGAGTTAGGAACTTCCCCACAGCTCACCAGGTTGTGATGACATTCTCCCCTTTTGCAACCACAGAGGAATTTCTCCTCTCTGCTATTCTAGAGGGGCTTTTGGTGCAATCGCCATAAATCCTAGGGGATGGAAACTTATTGAAATTCAGAGTAAAATTACAGAATGGAGACTAAGAAATGAATATAACCTATTATCGTAAGTTAACAAATTGTGTGTCTTTAGAGATTTAATATCCTGGAATTTACCATTATTCTATAGTCTGTCTAAATAAGTATATATATATATATATATCCATAAAATAAACATATTCTAAGTTGAATTTGTTTGTAAAATAATTATCAGTTCTATCACATTAAAAAGTATCCTTTATATAATAGACATTGTTAATGTCTACTTTGTACTTCTGAAACAAAATTTATCAATATATACATGCATACATGAATGGAAATGTTTTAACTATAATGTAAAGGTGATATAAAAGGACATCAGTTCATAAAACAATTATCATATGATAATAACTATACTATAGATATTATAGTAACATAATGTGAATCTCAATCTGTAAAGGTGACAAATTTTAACGAAATGGTTAGATACACATAAATGTAGAACCAATATGAATTATTGGTGATTCAATTATCAGGAAAGGCATGCACATTGGCGATATGATTTTTCTAAGTTGAACACTTTTTGATAAATTTCCAAACTAAAAACAGACAAACTTCCTTCAATTTTTAATTCCTAGTCATGTTATTATATATTAAAACTTTGCAAAATTATGCTTTGTACATATGTAAAGTTTTTTAAGCAATAGTGAGTGATTCCAAAACACCAAATGAACAAAATTAAAATCTTTTGTTTATATTTTTTGTATTGGTGGCATTTCTAGAAAACTTGATCTATCTTAAAACACTTCAATATATATTTTGTGTTTTTTGTAAGGTGGAATAGATTTCAGATTCGTAATTTACAGCCTTTTTAACAAGATATTGGGTGTAGGATTTGGACATTTTTCTTTAAATGGATTGTCCCATGAGTTCAGAACACCTATTATCCTTTTCTCTACATATTAAATGTCCTGAAGAGACCCCAATCTTTATGATGATCAAAAATCAGAACGCATATTTTAGAATGTTCCTTCAGGAATTTTAACACTTCATTAAGAATCTCTGCCCTACAGCTTTGTCACTAACTCTTCATAGGATTCTTCTAGGATGAGGTGAAAGAACAGCAAATAACTGCCAGCTCTCCCTGTGTGGTCACATAAACTGTTATGATATAGTGCTTCAGCCACCTTTTAAATGTACTTTGGGTCATTGCAGTCATGAAGAGATACTTGGAGTGTAAACTAGTCCTAGTATGTTCATTACATCAGATTGTACACTCTATGAGACTTAAACTCCACGTTAGCAGGGATTCTTTTTCAGTTTCATTCAACACTACATCACCTGGGGATAGAGTAGTACCTAGTATAGAATAGACAGACAATAAATATCTGCTGAATAAATTAATAAATGATTGGATAAATTGCCTTGATTCTGGGAGAAGCAAGCCATCAGAATCTGTTTCAGGGTGCTTTCTAAGGATTTTACCCTAACGTCACCAGAATTGTTTGATAGCCCATGTGTCTTTCCCTGGCAAAACTAATCACTGGTTATTTGCATTCTTTGCAGACAGGTATAGAAAGGAACAAAGAAATCTGCCTACAAAATAGTTAGCCTGACCAAATAACATGTTATTTGTTTTAACAAATGGGATGAGTTTATAAAGAAGGTCATTTTCCTATAGCAACAGCTAATCTGTGATTATATGTCCTAATGGATCAGAAATAAGTCCTGAAATTCAGAGCTGACTGCTTAAATTGGTGAGAGGTGGGGTAACATAGAAAAAGTGTTTGACTTCTAGGCAAGTAATGTGGGTTCACATCCTGTACACATTGCTTACAGTATGTGGGGCATTGAAAAAATCGCTAGTCAGTTTCTTTATATATAAAACAGGGAAACTTTCTCTTTATATGGGAAACTTTCTCTCTCCATAGGGTTGTTTTAAAGATTATTGGAGAAAATCTGTGTAAGGTCTGAGGTGAGCCCAGTGCCTGGAAGGTGGTAAATACTCAAGCTATAAGTGGTCCTTAAATCAGGACATATTAGACTCTCCTTGGCCCTACCCCATCCACTATGAATTAGCATATTATGAGTGGGGCCCAGGAACCTACTTTCCTTGAAGCAGCCCAAGTGCTTCTGATGCAGGTTGTCTGTAGAAAATTCTGAAATAAAAATCATTGTGTTATTATTATTATGTTTATATGATTATTATTTATTACAACAGTTTTGCCTATACAGCACTGCTATGAATAGTAAAGGAGCTAACAAACGTGAAATCTGTTGTGCAAAATTATACGTTTATAAAGATGAGCTTGAACAGATCTCTTTTTGAATCCTATTGCCAAAGTTTTCCATTGCAGAGACGCTGGAAAACTTTTTAAATTTCTCTCAAGGCTAAGTTTTTTTATCTATTTGTGGGCATAATATCCTTATATTATTGTAGGAAAATTATAAGGGAATACTGTATATAAAGTGCTTAGTTCTTTGTGTGACTTTTAAACCCAGCTATCATTTGTAATTATTGATGTTACACAGTAGTAGAGCAGTCGTATTGCATTTTTATACAAAACATTGCAATGAGCTAAATTTGTATCCAATGTTACTCCTCTGTCCCCTTGATATTTATTCTCTTTTCCATTCTGGTCTCTCTACTCTCTACCTCATCACCATTACCCTTTGGCCCAGAGTCCTTTCAATGACCTCATCGTCCATCGTGGATTCCAGGGTTATTTTCCTTCCTTTGATTTCCTCTGCCCTTTATTTCTCTGTTATGAGCTCCGTTACTTAGGAAATGATAATTGACTTCCACTGGTTTCCCAGGCCCTTTTGACCCTTTTAGCAATGCTATATAATTTTTCTCAGTAGGGAAAATGATCTCATCACTCACCTTTAATGCAAAAACAAAATAGGGCATACAACTTGTTGCATCTCCGGAAATCCACCTATGTACATAATTTGAGAGAAGGTCTTAGTTCTTTGTTATACAGAACCAGAAGACCAGATGACCTGACAATATACACAAAGTATCCCTTCTAACTCCTCCTTTACCCGAAAGTCTTATATCATGTGTCTTCCTGCTGTCAAAAAAAATATCAAAATGAAAATACTAAACATTTCTTGATGGTCTTTTTTCTCTTGGACTGATATTCTCTGCTATTTCTCTTGCTACTGTAATTGGTCTTGAAATGTTCACAAGGGTCTTAACTTTTTAAGTAGTTCTTGATAAATGTTTCGTTATTATTCTTGTTATTGCTTAGGTTTATTTTTCCATTGTCTTTCCCTAATGGTTAATTGCTCTTTTTTGCACAAACATGATAAATAATACCTCCCTTTTTGTCCTCTTAGCTGTCTCAGAAACTGCTCTAGTAATATGGTGAAGAAATGTAAAACAAGGCCCTAGTTTAGCATTTAACATAGCCAACATGTAAATGTCTAATGGACGGTTTTCAGCAACAAATAAAATTTTATATCTACCTCTAAGATTGGAAGTAGGCAACTTACCCAAAATCATCTTTAAAACCATCATCCTGAATACTCATATCTGCTGTCACAGAATCTTTTATATCAGTTTCTGGATCTTGGGGATTGTAGATTCCTACAGCCCCCAAGGATTTCATAGCTAGGGGATTGACTAACAAGATGATTTAAAAATTGGGCATTGAAAAATTGGTTCTTATTAAGTTGGAGAAAAAATACATTGAAATCTGTGATTCCTTGCAAAAACTGTAATCAGTCAATATTTTCTTTCTTATTCCACTTTTGGTTGTGAAGAAATTAAAGGTATCTGTAAATTAAGCCCATAGGATATGTATTATATGTGTACTTCTCTCTATTAAATTAGATGCACATATATTCTGATTGTCTAGTTTGTGCTAGACATCTCCCATTTGTCCTCCAAATCCATTCTCCATCCTTTTTTAGTTCCTCTCTTAGCTCTAGGGGGATAGGTTGTATGTATCCCGTATTTCAATGGGATCATATATTCAAGTCTTCTTAATGTGTTTAACCCAGGGTTGTCTGTGGCAGTGACAAAAGTAAGGTCAGAGTGTTTGTCCCCAGTTACTTCCCTGCAAGGTTGCCACAAGCTGGCTGCATCCTTGGAGAGAGACCATAGAACCTGTTAGACAACCCTTTACTCAAACTCTCCTCCATGCCCTTAACCACTTACTTTTCTATCTTCTATGCTGGTTATGGTAACATTTCTCAGAAATGACTAGCTCTGGGTTTATTGCACTGTTCCATGGGTTTGTCCTGTGACATATGCATTCCTTTGCAAAATTTGTTTTATTAAACCCTCTTAAAATTTGAAATGCTCACATATTTGATAAACAGTCTGATGTGATGGAGAGCTACCAGGTTGTGCTCTATTTCACACTTGCCTCCAATGTCATCGCTTCCACCATACTTATTCTTTCCTCCTATCTCTTCATCATTGCTGCCATTTTGAACTTTCACTCTAGCCAAGGCCGTCTGCAGGCTTTTTCCACTTGTGGCTCTCATGTGACAGTTGTCACCTTGTACTATGTTTCAATTCTATTCATTTGCTCCAGAACAAGCACTAGCTATGCCCTCGAACAGGATAATGTGGTGTCCGTGTTCTATACTGTCGTGATTCCAATGTTGAACCCTTTGGTCTATAGCTCAAGAAATAAAGATGTGAAAGATGCCCTGAAGAAAATGTTGGATAGATCCCATGTTTCTTAAATGAAAATACTTGGTATTTCAATGGCTATATTTTTTACCAATTATCTGCATTCCATTATTATCATCTGGAACTCTTAGAAATAAATTAAACAGGAAAATCATTAGACAGTACGGATATAACAATTTGCTTTTGTCTTGTAAAGCTGTGTACTATTTTATTTTGAGCTTATCTTTAAAATATTGTAGTATAATAGGGTTGTGGCCTTTGGAAAAAATGCTTTCTGTTTGCTTGGAGCATAGTCTATGAAACTGCTTATATTTTGAGATATTTAAAAAAAACAGATTCACCTTTAGTGCTACCTGAGAGTTTATAAGATCTCTGTAAGTATTTTTAATGCAGATTTGTTGAAGTATGTCATTCATACATGAACATGCATAAACAATAGGTGTAAAGTAAAAATTGTGAACTTAAAAATCAAACATGAATGTATGTATTTTTAATGTGTAAATGAGAAAATGGGAATAATACAACTCATTATGGGATCATTGATAGAATTAGAGGTTTCTTAATGACTTGTTTTAAATCATGTCATTTGCAGTAAATTAATCAAGAGGTTAAATTAACAAATTCTGATTTATCAAAAGTACCACAATACTTTTTGGGGAGAGAAAGAGTTAAGAAGTTGTAAGAAAATGACCTATTATAATATGAACTAGGAAAAAGTTTTATCTATTAAATTTTTCTGATTCTTGTTTAATGGCTTGCTATTGTATAAAGTCAACAGGCTTTCTTAGGTGCATGAATAAACAAGCATCTTTACTGGAGTAAGTATGAGCTTCCAGTAACATATTTTTTGCCTCAGAATTAACAAATCAAGGGCAAATGTATAGCAGCTGTATGATTGAGACTGACATAAATGATAGATGATGATGATAATGATAATCAATTAAAAGAGATAGATAGATGATAATTTTTTTTCAAATACCTTTACATCTAATGACAAGATTAAGAGTCACAATATTAAGTGTATGAAGTAGTGATTTAAAATAAATAAGATTCTATAAGTGTTTGCATTTCTTTGGTTGTTCATTTTATTTATGATAAATGTATAATTAAAATGGAGAAAAATTTAATGCGATGCATCATATTTCTTAGTTTTAGCAGGATTTTACAATATTAAAAATGAGGTTGTGCCAACTTTAAAAATTTCCTGTTATCGGTTTCCAAGGATACGTAAGAATTTGCTGAAGGACAAGACAAGGCAGGATAGTATGGTCAGAGCAAGGGTCAAATGGCAAGGAACAACATTATGTACTACATGATATATTCTAGAAACTGAAATTAGCACAATTTCAAAAGTTTTTATGATCAGAGACATTTAATCTATATACTTTGACATATCCATCAGTCAATTTTTAATAAAACACTCCTTATTTCATCATATTCTAAATAATATATCATCCCCAAATTACTAATCAATTATTATAATCTTTGGAAACTGAGGTAAAGTTTTCTGGAATGCTGTGTGGAAGGAGTCCTAAACGACTGTTGATGAAATACATATATCATATCCAGCAAAGGCAGTCCAAAACATCAGAGGATAGGGAAAAGAGTGACATTTCCAGGAAATAGCCTTTCTATCCAAGTGTAAGTACCTGGGATTAGGGGTAGAAAAGAGTTTTGGTCTCTCTTTCAGTTTGCTAGTTGCTAACAATGCAATATACCAGAAATGAGTTGGGATTTATTAATTTATAAGCTTACAGTTAGTTTGAGGCTGAGAAAAATGCCCAAATCAAGAGATGAGGTGAAATTCTTTCCCTGAAGACTGTCTGACACTTATCCTGGACTCTTTCCACGTGGCAGGGTACAATGGTGGCTCTGCCGGTCCCTTCCTTTTCCTCTTTGCCATGTTTCTTTCAGGCTTTTGCTCTCGTGGCATTCTCTCTACTTAGTGGGTTTCTCATTTTGTCTGCAGCTTTATTCCGTGCCTGCCACTTTTAAGACCCACCCTGAGTCATGTCCTACTGAAGTGATAATATCAAAAGAAAGGTACCTTAACTGAATCTAAGCAAAAGGGTCCATCTGCAACTGGTTTACAGATACAGGAGTGGATTAGCTTTAAGAACAGTATAATCTCAGATTCACCCAATTTCCCATTACTTATCTCTGTGTCCTCAGCCGAGATTAGTAATAGCACACAATGGATCACAGCTCTGCCAGTCACACGTACATATACAAACACAGGAAAACATGCATCCACATGCACCCTCATACACACTCACACTCAGAGCCTCATATGCTCCCTTGTAAAATAAGGCACCATCCAAGGGTTTATGTGGCCCTCATTTCAAATTGGGAATTCAGTCTGGTAGTGGCAGTGGGGCCTTCACATATTCAGTCCCATAGTGGAGAAATCAAGAGGACCAAAAATGTAGCAAGCTTTTTGACTCTAACAGGTGCTTCCCAGGCTATGTTAGGTGATGATATTTCATTTGCCAAAATGATTTTTTTTTATTATAAGTTTACATTAGATTTTACAGTCTGTCCTGCACAATTTTGAAAGTTGTGACAAAATATATAATGGCCTGTATCTGTCACTGCAATGTCAAGTAAGACAATTTCAATGTCCTAAAAATGTCCTTATATTACAGCTTTTTTCCCCTCTCCATCCCCTCAGAACCATCCATGGCCACTTCCTCCACATCAATAATAAAAGTTCTTCCATTGATTGAATAACAATAGGTCTATAGTAGAATAATAGTGCCAACTTTGGTCCATCGTTCATTCCCCATCTTGAGGATTTTGGAATGGTGATACCCACTCTGCCTTTACCTGAGAGGGGTTTATATCCCATGGGACAGATGGATGGATGTATATTGCTTACAGTTGCTGACCCTCACTGTTCCTTGTAATGGGCTTTGTTCATCATCATCACCTTGTTTTTTTGTCCTGGGTTAGCCCAATGAACTGGAAAGTAGGTGTTACAACTCTGCAGAAATACAGGGCCCAACTGGCACATGGATGGACCAAAGATTTAAGTCTCTTGGACATAGACCTATCAAGTTTAGTACTAATTATAGGTTCAAATAGAAGGGGCAGAAGAACCATGTATAGGGAAACCACATATGAATCCAACTCTGTCACAGTGGGGACCATAATTTCCAAAGTAAGGCCTTACTAGCAGTATGCCAAATTCCTGAGCTGTCTGCCCTGCCTATAGTGTATAATGTCTCTAGAACCCTCAAGAGCCCTGCTATTTGAAGCAATATTTACTGTGGCAGTCAATGAGATCCTGCAGAGAAGTGCAAAAACATAACCTCTGGAATGACCTCCTGACACACTTCAAACTCTCTTAGCTATAAAAACTCATTTGTATTTAAACTTTCCTCCTTTTGGCCAAGGTCCTTTTCCAGGTGTATTGCTAGTTGGCACTTGGTAATAATCGCTTGGTGCCAGGAATTTTCATCCTCAGGAGTCATATCTCTTGCTGGGAGGAGGTAGTGTGTTTATATGCTGGTTTTGGCTCACAGAGAGGCCACATTTGAACAAGGAGCCCTTCAGGAAATAACTCTTAGTTAATATATAATACTAGGCTAAATTTCAATTTCAAAAGAAAAGATTGATAAGTACAGTCATCAATATCAAGGAACCTTCACAATGGTCTGTCCTCCTTCACTAGGCACTGCCCTGTGCTTGGGGGATTCCTGCTGTCCCACTAGTGAATGTAGCAGAGCTATCCAGGGTGGAAATTCTATATTATTTAGGTTATTGTGTGGATTTCCACCCACTGTGGCAATGCTCCATGGATACTTGAAAACATTCATATGCCTTAGAAGTATGCCCCAGGTGAACCCCCTCTGATACATCTCCCCATCACTGACAACTCACACCAGTGACCCTCCCCTGCCACAGTTGTGGCCCTTCTGTGATCCAAAACCTCTCCAAAAATGAAGCCAACAAAATAACTAAATAAAATTAATAAGAAAATGAAATAATAATAAGAGTTTTAAAAATAAC
>JAQZBX010039231.1:0-23110 GCA_029593785.1 Cabassous unicinctus
TGAAAGTTTGGAAAAAGATATTCCATGGAAATAGTAAACAAAAAAGAACTGGAGTAACCATACCAATATCAGACAAAATAGATTTTAAACACAAAACTATTAGAAGGGATGAAGAATGTCATTATATATTAAAGGGGCAATTCACCAAGAAGAAATAACTATAATAAATATTTATGCACCTAACCAGGGTGCCCCAAGATACATGAGGCACACACTGGCAAAACTACAGGGAGTAATAGAAGTCTTTACAATAATAGTTTAAGATTTCAATACACGACTCTCAGCATTGGATAGGACATCTGGACAGAGGATAAATAAAAAACAGGAGCATGAATAATATCATAAATGAACTAGAACTAACAGACATTTATAGAGCAACCACCCAAAAACAGCAGGATATACATTCTATTCAAGCACTCATGGATCCTTTTCCAGGATATGTGGGATCACAAGACAGGTCTCAATAGATTTTAAAAGATTGAAATTATATAAAGAACTTTCTCTGTTTCAGCAGAATGAAGCTGGAAATCAATAATGGATGGAAAAATGGAACTTTCATAAAAATATGGAAATTAAACAACAAGTGGAAGAATGGGTGTAACATGGTGCAATTTGGGGACATTGGAATTGCTCTGCATGACATTGCAATGATGAATACAGGCCATTATGCATTCTGTTATATTGTATAAAATTATGTAATGCACAGTGTCAATTATAATGTAAACTATAGACCATGATTAGAAGCAGTGCCTCCATATGTGTTCATAAATTGTAACAAATGTACCACACTAATGAAAGATGCTGATAATAAGGAAAAGTGTGTGACGGGGAGGGGGAGGGGTTGGAGTATAATGGCAACCCCCTTCATTATAGAAGTAAAATTTATGCAATCTAAAATGTCTTTAATATTTAAAAAATTAAAAAAAGAAAGGGCTAAAATTGAAGATATAACTGCACACCTAGATTAACTAGAAAAAGAACAGCAAACTACTCCAAAGCCTAGCCAAAGGAAAAAAATAGTAAATATCAAAGCAGAAATAAATGAATTCGAGAACAAAAAAAAATAAAGAGAAGGAAAAAATAACCAAAAGTTGACTTTTTGAGAAGATCAGTAAAATCAACAAACCCTTAGCTAGACAGAAAAAGAAAAAAGAGATAAGATGCAAATAAAATCAGAAATGATAGGGGGTCCATTACCACTGACCCCGCAGAAATAAGAGCTCATAAGAGGACACTAGGAACAACTGTATGACAAAAAACTAGACAATATAGAGAAGATGGACAAATTCCGAGAAACACACAAACAACCTCCTCTGACCCTATAAGAAATAGTTAACCTCAATAAACCAATCATAAGTAAAGAGATTGTAACAAGCATAAAAAATCTCCCCAAGATGAAATGCCCAGGACCAGATGACTTCACAGATGGATTTTTCCAAGCATCCAAAAATGATCTAATACCAATTTTTCTCATAATGTTCCAAAAAATTAAACAGGAAGGAATGCTACCAAACTTTTCTATGAAGCCAACATCACCCTAATACCAAAACCAGATAAGGCTATAACAAGAAAACAAATTATAGACCAATATCTCTAATAAATATACATGCAAAAATCTTCAACAAAATATTTGCCAACTGAATACAAAAGCACATTTATAGAATTATACACCACGATCATGTTTTATCCCAGTTATGCAAGGGTGGTTCAACACAAGAAAATCAATTAACATTAAAAAATTGAAGAAGAAAAATCACATGATCTTCTTAATTGATGCAGCAATGGTATCTGACAAAATATAAAATACAGTATCCTTTCTTGAAGAAAACACTCCAAAAGATAGGAGTAGAAGGAAGCTTTCTTAATAAGGTAAATATCATATATGAAATACCAACATCTAGCCTATTACTCAATGGTGAAAGATTGAAAGCTTTCCCACTAAGATCAGGAGCAACACAAGGATGCCCAGTGTCACCACTGTTATTCAATATTGTGCTAGAAGTTCTAGCTAGAGATATTAGGCTAAATAAACAAATTAAAAGCACCCAAATAACAAAGGAAGTAGTAAAACTTCACTATTCACTGATGATATGATCCATATTTAGAAAATGCTGAAAAATCCACAGCAAAGTTGCTAGAACTCATAGACAAGTTCTGCCAAGGGGTGAATTACAAGATTAATATTCAAAAATCAATAGCATTTCCATACACTATTGATGAGCAATTTGAGGAGGAAATCAGAAAAAAGATTCTTTTTATTATAGTGACTAAAAGAATCAAACATTTAGGAATAAATTTAACCAAGGACATAAAGGACTTGTATTCAGAAAACTACAAAATATTTCTAAAAGAAACCAAAGAACACTTAAATAAATGGAAGGACATTCCTTGTTCATGGATTGGAAGACTAAATATCAATAAGATGTCAATTCTATCCAACCTGATTTACAGATTCATTGCAATCTTAAATATCATTGAGATGTCATTTCTATCCAAATTGTATTACAGACTTAATGCAATCCCAATAAAAATCCCAACACCGTTTTTTGCAGAAATGGAAAAGCTAATTATCACATTTATTTAGAAAGGTAAGGAGCCACAAATAGCCAAAAATATCTTGAAAAGAACAATAAAGTTGTAGGACTTTCACTTCCTGACTTTAAATCATATTACTTAGCTACAGTGGTAAAAACAGATGGTACTGGCATGAAGACAGACAGACTGACCAATGGAACTGAATCAAGAACTCAGAAATAGAGTCTCACATCCATGGTCAAGTGATTTTTGACAAGGTAGTCAAGTGCTCCTAGCTGGGCCAGAAAAATGTATTTAATAAATCATGCTGAAAGAAATAAAGAAAGAGGATCCCTATCTCACACCTTATATGAAAATTAACTTAAAATGGATCAAGGAGTTACATATAAATGTGACAGCCATGAAATTCCTAGAAATAAAGTAGGAAAATATCTTCAAGTTATCGTGGTAGGTGGTAATTTCTTAACCTTACACCCAAAACACAAGGAACAAAAGAAAAAATAGATAAATGGGACCACCTTAAAAAAAAAAAACACTTCTGTACCTCAAAAGACTTTGTCAAAAGGGTGAAAAGGCAGCCACTCCAATGAGAGAAAGTATTTTTATATCATATATCTAATTAGGGTTTAATAGCCACGATATATAAAGAGATGCTTCAACTCAACAATAAAAAGACAGACTATCTGATTAAAAAAATGGGCCAAAGACATGAATAAACAATTGTATAAAGAATAAAAACAAATGGCAAAAAAAAAAAAGACACGTGAAAAAAATGATCAACAACACTCGCGATTAGGGAAATGCAAATCAAATCTACAATGAGGTTATTTCATACCTATTAGACTAGTCGCTATTAAAAAGTCTCAAAGACTGTAAATGTTGGAGAGGTTGTAGAGATATAAGAATTTTTATTCACTCTTGAATGAATAAAAGACACTGTGGAGGACTGTTGGCAGTTCCTAAGGAAGTTGAATATAGACTTGTCATGTGACCCGGCAATACCACTACTAGGTATATATCAAGAAGAACTGAAAGAAGTGACACGAACAGACATCTGCACACTGATGTTCATAGTGGCATTATTCACAATTGACAGAAGTTGGAAACAAGCCAGGAGTCCATCAATTGTTGAATAGATAAACAAATTGTGTTGTATACACACGATGGGATATTATGCAGCTGTAAGAAGAAATGGAATCGTGAAGCATATGATAGCATGAAAGAACCTGTAGGATATTATGTTGAATGAAGCAATTCAGACACAAAAGGACAAATATTGTATGATTGTGCTGTTGTGAACTAAATATATTGCATAAACTCATGGAGTTAATAATTAGAATATAGGTCGCCAGAAAATAGAAGGAGGGTAGAGAATGGAAAGCTGAGAGTTAATCTGTCAGAAGTGATTTTAAAAGTTGCTGGTAAATCTTTGGAAGAGAATGGAAATGGTAAGAGCACATCATGGTGTTTTTGACTAGCAGAGCTATTATATGGGTATGACAGTGGTTGAACGGGAAAGTCTTAGGGAATATATATTACTAAAAGGAAAGCTAAAAAATGTAATATGGGACTGTATAACACAGTGAAACCTCATGTGAAATATGAATATGGGTACTATGGCATATATAAGATGGTTTTCATAAAACATAAACCCAAATAAACTAGAGAGATGGAGACAAAGGAGCAGCTGTGTATGGCAGAGGAAGCATAGAGAGATTGAGAGGTGATGAGGTTTTTTTGTTTGTCTGTTTCTTGTTTTTTATTATTATTATTATTATTATTATTGTTGTTGGAATAATTAAAATCCTCTAATAATGAGTGAAGTGATGAATGCACAACTATATGATTACACCAAATACCATTGATTGTACACTTTGGATGGATATGTGCTTTATTAATATGTATCAATAAAATTGATTTGTTTAAAAAAGGTGATAAATTCTAATATTACAGGACTTTGGGCATTGGTGGAAGGAAAGATTTTTTTTCACTATCAAAGAATGGGTTCTCTCCTCTATATTGTTTCACATACAGAACTGAAGTTAAATTTCTTGCATACTTCAGAACACAAGTTTTGAGAGGTTTTACCTATGAACCATTATTGCTAGATATAGGTAAGCTACCCTAACCTCCAGTTCCTCTTTAAATTCTTTTAAAACATATTCAGAGTTAAGGAAGCAACCAGGGAAGAAACTAACCCTCAGATTAATATAAATTTTTGTTACACCCATTGAATTCTCTCTCTTAAACCTCACTTCACAGGTTCCTGCTTAGGTCTGAACTATAGATTAATAGAACCTATACATGACTGTGGACCAACTGCAAAACATGGGAAATGAAACTGTTGCTACTTTCTTGGAAGTGGATCATGACTCAGAAATTAGAAACAATGACTGATAAAAGTCACCATTGTTTACAAGAATATCTAAGGAAGTTCCAGAGACAGCTTTCCAGGGCATGCAATTTCATGGCAAAATGAGACCACTGGTAGCTACCACCACCATGCTTTTCAGATGTTATAAGAAAGATTGTTAAAGAAGAAATTCTCCTGAGTAGCAAGAGGTCAGTTTACAGGAGAGTATAGTAGCATTTCCCTCAATCCCTTAGAGGAAAAGTATAAGGATGCATGCTCCAAACAAATGTTAAACAATAGCAGATGATCCAGGAAAGCCACTTGGAGAAATGCATGGTATGATATTTAATTTTTTGTGTTAATTTGGCTAGAGTGTAGTGCCCAGTTGTTTGGTCAAACAGTAATCTAGAAGTGTCTGTAAAGGTATTTTGTAGATGTGATTAAGTTGATGTTAAGTAAAGGAAATTACATTTGAAAATATGAGTGGGCCTCATCCACTCTATTGAAAGCAATAATTACAAAACCTGAGGTTGCTGAACATGGCCATGTGAGACACTCTAGGGCTCCATTCCCCAACAGAAGCTTTTAACAAGTAAGAACTGGCAGACAATCTAAACAGTTAAAGGATTGCAGTAACAGGGAAAACACTTAATCAAGAAAAGGCAACTTAAAAAAGCTAAGACCTCATGGTTCCCTTGCTCTCCCCTCACCCAACCCATCACCAATTTGGCAAAGAGCCTGCCCATGCTCGCATTGAAAGTACTTGATCCAGGTTCCAGAGGGAACAGAATAACACTCATGCATACAGTGAGTGTATGTACAACTGAGCCACTTTTTTTGGTAGCAGTCAGCAGAAATAAACTAGGACACACACATAGGCTCACTATCCCAGAACTTGTTCTGAGTGGCTCACAGTGCTCTCTTACAGCATTCTGTCAAGTAGGTGAATGCCAGCTGAGTGCCATTTGTGAGGCATACAATGTACTATCCAGAATGTGAGGAAACACTGTTTCCTGAGGAAATCTGGACATTCATATCTGTGGAAATAAGGGAATTCCTAAGGCCTCAAGCTCATGTCCTGGTCAAGTTGTAAATTAAGAAAAAATGACAGAAGACCCTATGTGATTTCCTCAGGCTTTTCTGCACTCACGTGGACAAATTCAATACAACTGGAAAAGATTCCCCCCCCCTTTTTTTGATTATTATTAGCTCTGGAATTCAAGAAAATCTTTGTCCTAACATTTGCTGCACAGTAGCTTAAGGAACAGACAACTCAGAGTCTAAATTCCAGCGACAGAACATGAAAATATCAAAATGTCCAGGTTTCTGGGTGAAAAATAAGTGGAGTCAATTTCTGGCCGCTGTAGAATATCGTGTAAGCAAGAAATAAACTTGTTGTATCAAACCACTTAAAAAAAAATATGTCCAGTTTGCAAAAAAAGATTACAAAGCATGAAAACAAACAGGAAATGATGGCTCATGCAAAGGAGAAATTTAAATCATCAGAAGCCATCAATGAGGAGGAATTGACCTGGGACATACAAGACAAAGATTTTTTTAATGCTCTAAATATGTTCAAAGAGCTAAAGGAAAATATGGACAAAGAAGTAAAGGACATCAGGAAAAAACAGATGAGCACAAAGAGAATATCAATAAAGAAATATAAATCATGAGGTGGAATCAGAGCTGAAGACCTCAGGAAAGAATTATGTTAAAAATTACCTAGAAGGATTCAAAGCAGATTGCAGTTGGCTTGGCAGAAGAAGGAATCAGTGAACTTGAAGAAAAAGTAATTGAAAGCATCCAGCCTAAACAGAAGACAGAAAAAAGAATGAAGAAAAATGAAAAAAGTCTGAGACACCTATGGAATAACATCAAGCATACCAATACATACACTGTGGGAGTCACAGAAGGAGAAGAAAAAGCATAAGTCACAGAGAGAATCTTTAAAGAAATAGTGGCTGAAAACATTTCAAAATTAACAAGATAGGACTTTCAATGAACTCCAAACAGTATAAACCCAACCAGACACATACTTAGGAATTTTTTATTATCAAACTCTTGAAGGCCAAAGATAAAGAGAGAATTGTGAAAGCCACAAAAGAAGCAATGGCCCATGTACAAGGGAGTCTAAATATGACTAAGGGCCAATCTCTCTTCAGAACCATGGAGGCAAGAAGGCAATGGGATGACATATTCAAAGTGCTGAAAGGAAAAAATGCCAACCAAGAATTCTATATCCAGCAAAACTGTCTTTCAAAAATGAGGGAGAGAGTAAGATATTCCCAGTTAAACAAAATCTGAAGGAGTTGGTGAGCACTAGTCTGGCCCTACCAGCAATGCTAAAGGGAGTTCTTCAGGTTGAAAGCAAGGACATTAGACAAGAAATCAAAGTTGCTTGAAGAAATAAAGACCTCTGGTAAAGATAATGATATGGGTAATTGCAAATGCTAGTATTATTGTAATTTTGGTATGTAATTCCCCTTTTTACTTTCTACAGGATCTAAAATGCAAATGCACAAAAAGTCATGATAAATCAATGGTTTTAGACTCATAATGTATACAAATATAAGTTGTGACAATAATTACATAAAGGTGGAAGGGTAAGGGGTTTTTTGTATGCTATTGAAGTTAAATTTGTGTGATGGTTAAGCTCATTTGTCAATTTGGCCAGGTTTTGGTGTCCAGTTGTTTGGTCAAGCAAGCACTGGCCTGATTGTTACTGTGAGGACATTTCATGAACTTAAAATATTTGATTGAATCTATTGTTGATTACATCTACAATCAAATGAGGAGATTGCCTTCAACAATAAGAAAAGTCTCATCCAATCAGTGGAAGTCTTTAAAAGGACAAGTGATGATTTCAGCAATCAGGAGAGATAATTTCTATTTCTACTTCAGCAAGCCAGCTTCTGTTAGGGAATTCATCAAAAACCTTCAACAGAGTCCCCAGCTTGTAGTCTACCCTACAGATTTTAGACTTGTGAATACCCACAGTCTCATGAGACATTTTTTATTAAAAAATCTCATGAGACCAATTTATTAAAAAATTGATATCAAGACACTCAAGATTTATCTAGATTTAGGGTTTTAAATTTAAATCTCATGGTAACTACAAAGAAAATATCAGATAAATATACACAGACTCAAGACTACAACATCAATTATTGCTGAGTTTCCAGCCTGCCAACAAATTTTGGAAAAGCCAGCCCCCAAAATCACTTATGCCATTTCCTTAAAATCTATCACTATCTCTCTCCCCTTCTCACTGCACACACACACACACACACACACACACACACACACACACATGCACACTACTGGTTCTGCTTGATAATCATGACTGATGCAGTGATACAGATTGGATTTTGATACAGAGAGCATTTCTAGAGGAAAAGAACCTTAAGGGTGAGTTTTCTGTAGTGGTTTCTAAAATTGGTTCACAATTTGATTAGACTTTAAGGTACTAAGTGGTCTATTTCTAGTGGTAAAAGAAAGCATGGATAGTCCATGGCATGACATGGCAATAGAGATATTAAAAATATCACAATTAAAAGAGACAAGGACCTTGGTGATGACATATTTGATACCTTAGAACAATTTTGTAAAACTAACATGTATAATGTGATTGGCCATTTACTCCAAATTGTACTGAAGAAAGTAGAGAAAGACAAAAATGAGTTCACGGCTTCAAATTCCCAGTTTAAATGATACCTAAATAACCTGAAAGTGAGCTATGACATCCAAAAACTAAACTCAAAGTATAGTGGCTTAGTGAATGAATTACAACACCAACTGAATTCCCAGTCTTTGAAGGTATCTGAGGTTAAAGTGAAGACATTGATTGGGAAGGAAGGGGATCCAAAATATTGGAAAGTGTATATAGGTGCAGATCCTGATGAAGCAGGGGACATTGAACCCCTAAATTCTGAGATTTCTTTGCTTCTTGAAGCAGACTTTACATTTATGTATGAAAAGGTCATGCTTGCATTGCTTGAATAACCTTTAATGGCATCAACTCACATGGATGCCTTTTAAGACCATGTTGATCCTCGTGAGAATCCAGCACTACCATTCTGCATTGCATATAGACTAGAACTGGACTCAAGTCACAGTGAACCCCAAAAGATGGCTACATTACTGAAAAACTATAAGATTTTTGAAATTTCTACACATGTAAATCTGAGTAATATGTGTGAGAATAGATTTTAATAATGAGGGATAATGGGGGAAGGAACATAAAGTTGGATCATGCCAAATTTATTGACATGGGCCCTCTAAGCAGAGATTCTGGATTCAATGTTATAGCTTGAGAGGTCAGAAATGACCTTAATAGTATGTTTGGTGAGTTTACTGAATCATGGATCAAAAGGTAGAATAGAGTAAGTGAAGTTGAAATTCCAGAACTCTCTTGGAGTACAGTAGAAGGAAGGCATCCAAGGATCAAGAGGATGAAAATGTTATGATCGGATTATCATGCAATTCCCTCTCACCAAACCCCAGAGAGTCCAGAGAACACACCTTTCACCAAAACCATGAAAAATAAGCTTTTCAAGGGAGGCCCAGATCTTCCAAGCACTCTCTGGTCGCACTTCTCTGTAGCTTATAATTAGAGTGGGTACTTGGATCTTTAAACGCAATGTGGATGATTGGATCCTGGGATCACAGGAAACCTGGATTAGCAATTAAACAATAAAGACAAGATGGGCATAGTTACCATAATGGAAAAGAGAATCAAAGCCATATTTCAGAATCTGACCCTCAGGGACCTATGGCATTGGTTAATTGCTCATGGTATCCCTAAAAGAAAATAAAAATAGAAAAATAAGTAGACAGCCATGAAAGTTGCAGGTCAAGTGAACAGAATTCTAACTCAAATCACAAAACTCAGACTTGAGACAGTTTAAGCCTTAGCATATAGGGAAGGATGGGTCCCCCTTGAAGAAGCACTCCACTACACTGACAAAAAATTTATACTATTAATTTTTTTTACATTTTTTCACAAAAGAAACTACAACCCTTTACCAGGGAGACTGTGCTCTGGGGGAAAGGAAATAATGCTTATTTCTGGACACTGGCTCTGAACTCAGACTAATTCCAGGAGACTCATAATATCACTAGGTTTATCAGTAAAAGTAAGGGCTTATGTAGGTCAGATGATAAATGGACTTTTATTTCAGATCAATCTCACAGTGGGCCCAGTGGGTCTCTGAACTAATCCTGTGGTTATTGTCCCAGTTTCAGGTTGGATAATGGTAATATTCATCTTCAGGAACTGGTAGAATATCAACATTGGTTCCCTGAACTCTGGATTTGGGGCTTTTATGGTAGGAAAGGCCAAGGAGAAGTAAGTAGATCTACCTCTATCTAAGAAAAGAGTAAATCAAAATCAATACTGCATTCCTGGTGTGACTGTAGAGATTAGTGCCACCATCAAAGGCTTGAAGGATTCAGGGGTGATGATTCTCACCATATCCCCATTTCAGGCGCCTATTTTACTGGTGCAGAAAACAAATGGATATTGAATAATGACAGTGGATTACTGTAATCTTATCCAGGAGGTGATGCCAATGGTAGATGCTGTTCCAGACGTGATTTCTTTACTGGAGGAAATTAACACATACCCTTATCTGGCATGCAGGAATTGATTAGTCAGTTGCTTCTTTCTCCATACCTGTTATTAAAGGTCACCAGAAGCATTTTGTTATTAGCTGGCAAGGCAAGAAATACATGTTCACTATCATTCTCCAGAGTCATATCCAATCTCCAACCATCTAGGCTACAGAACCTTTATACAGGACATCATAATTGTTAATGAGATAGAATTTCAAAATGAAAGTAACCAGATATATATGTGCCTCTGGTGCCAACAGGATTTGTTTGGAGTATGAAGGTGAAGATAAATACAACCAGTTCAATCAATAATCAAATAGGGGAATGAATCCTATAAAATATGTGGAATTGGTCATCACCTTTGACTAGAATATTTTTAATAGACCAATATCATTTTTTTAAAACCAACTACTAAAAGTGCAATCTAAAAGAACCAGAAAAATATATGATCCTTTAAAGGCTATGGATTTATAAAGAGGAGTGCATGGGATTGTAGAACAATAAAACCATGTATTCCCTGCAATTTTAAAAGTCCATGATAAGAGTTGGTACGAGATTTGCCAATAGATGTGTTTTACAAAGTGTGACAGTTAAGCTAATGCGTCAACTAAGTCAGGTAGTTGTGTCCAGGTGTTTGGTCAGGCAAGCACTGAGCTAATTGTTATATGAGAGCATTTATGGACTTCGGTCACCAGTGAGTTTACTGGGTGGGTGGCTGATTACATCTGCATCAATCAGGGAGATTGCATCAGCAATGGATGATGCTTTTATCCAATCAGCTGAATGTGTTAAAAGGGGAAGTGATTTCAACATTCAGAGAGAATTTCCCAGCTCATCTTTGGACAGCAAACTTCTCCCAGAAACTCATCAAGGACATTTCATTGGGCTTTCATTGGAACCCCTGGTTTGCAGCCTTTCTGCAAAACCTAGATTTGTGCATCCCCATGGTTGTGAGAGAGACTCTTATAAAATCTCATATTATTGACAGATATCTCCTGTTGACTCTGTTTCCCGAGAGAACCCTGACTAATGAGGACACAAAGTTTAGTGTCTATCATGTTAATGATGTTTGGCACTTATTCAACAAATCACTTCCTTTGATCTGCCACCTGCTACCAATGGAGAATGGGCATGAAATTCCCACCCAAGATCAACAACAGATATAATATGACAGAGATTGGATACCATGGGAAGGAAAAGCAAGAATGCTGAGAAAGTCCTACTCTCCAAAACAGGCACATAAGCACTGCCTACAAATAAACCTGGACCTGAGTTTCAGGGACATTCACTGCCTCCTCTACAAGCTGAACAAAAGTAAAAGCAGCAGTCTACTGCTGGGGTGGTGGGGGCTGGCAAGAGCTTTAGAGAGACTTGGTGACACAGTTCTGCGAGGACAACAGAAACTGAGAATACAGCAGAAACATTAAGAAATCTACTGGCACATTAGACTACATGCAAAGAGGAAGGCAAAAACAGCCCTTAACTTAACAAATTCCAAGTCTGTGATTCAAAAAAGTAACAATAGCAATAAAAAAAAATCAAACCAAACTCAATTGTTGATTAAAGTCACCCAGTCCCCAACACTAACAGCCTGATTTTAAAAAAGAAGCATGGTCATTTCCACATTTACATACTACTTATCTCCGATTCTAATCTTGTAAACACAGTCTCTTGCAGAGGAAAAGAAAGAAAGTCTCACTGTCAGGATGTAAAGCAATCATCAGCCAGAATCAGAGATGACAAAGATGATGGATGTATCAGACAAGGACTTTAAAATAACTACGGTTACTATGTTAAAAGATCTAGTGGGAAAAGCTAACACATGACTGAACAGAATGGGTGCTACAATAGAAATATGGAAACAATAAGAAAAATTGGAATAGAAATACTAGAAATATATACATATATGTATATATAGGTATATAACTATACACAGGTGTTTATATATACTCAAACAAAAGCAGTCAAATGTTGGTCAGTAGAATGGTAGGTATGTAGGTGAGTAGAATTATCCAAACTGTAAGAAAGAAAGAAAAAATTGAAGCAAAACAGATCATCCAGGACAATATAAATGTTTAATATACATGTTTCTAGGTCCAGAAGTAGATGACACAAAAAGAAGAGGAAACTAGACATAATATATTGAAACTTCTGAATACCAAAATCAAAGAAAAATCTTCAAGGTAGCCAAATGAAAGGTAAACATTATATACAGTGCATAAAAGATAAGAAACATAGCAGATTTCTCATCAGAAACTAGCAAAGCCAGAGAGCACCTTTAAAACTAGTGAAAGAAAGCATTGTTACCCAAGAACTGAGCACCCAGTGAAATATTTGTTGAAAATATTTTTATCAAAAATGAAGGTGAAATAAAGGCTTTATAAAAAAAAAAGCAAAAACAGAAGGTGAGAGAATACATTGGCAACCAACCTGTAATACAAGCAATTTTATAAGAAGCTCTTTGGCCATAATACTGATAATATCAGACAGAAACACAAATATACATAAAATGAAGAATGTGAGAATTGATCAAAATAAAGAAAAATGTAGAAGGCATGTTTGGCACTATTTTAATCACCCTAAAACTTATCACCCAGCACTGCTGGGCATTGTGGACTGGTGGTGGTGTGATCACAGGACTTATGAGCAAACACTGGTTACTGAACATAGTTCATCCAGATCCTGTGTTCTTGGAAGGCAGAATGACATAATTGAGTTTCAGAAAGAACCCTGCATGTTTTGATCTTGAACTAACAGTGTAATTAATATATGAATACTAATTTTTTCTACAGTGACAGGGCCAGTGAATGGACTACATGACCAATAAAACAAAAGAAATAAATGTTAATTCTCCTATTCATTAAAACAAGATGTTTTATGAAATAATAATTAGAGATACTGGATCAGCTGCCTTGATTAGGACATATGCGTGTGTCCTGTAATGCAGAAATCATCACATAATCCCTAGCATATCCTAACTAGTTTTTTCCTAAATTTAAACTAAGAAGCCATAAGCAATGTAAAGAGAATATAATCAGAATCAGGTTGTCACCTTGTCATCTAATTTTCTCTTTGTTCCAACTGATGTTAATATTGTTGCATTTTTTTAATGTGCACAGTGTTCCCCAGGGGCTGATTAATTTTTATTCCTTTTTTGTGTGTGACCAAAGTTAATTTCACTGTAGATTAATGGGTGGTTTGTATAGGATCACCAGGGACATTTTTGTTTTTTACTCATATATTCCCTGGGCACCTGCACAGACAAAACCAGTACAACACATGTCATTTTCATTAATGAAAATTTATAGACCACTTCTTTTCATTGTATGGAGAGGTCAGACCATCTTTACTTCAAGAGCCAGGAAGAGGGGATGACATTCGTTTGCCAATGTTTGTCCATTATTTCAGCTCGAAAATAGGGGGAAATATTACTTTCTGGTTTAATGAGATAAGATCTCTGATCATCTGATTCTGTTTTAGACTTAGAGAGGTTAAAGCCGAGGAGGTCTCTGTGCTGATGTGGCAAATGGAACCTTGCAGATCACCTTGCATTTGCAGACACTTACTGGGAGAGCATGTGTGGCTTAAAAAGATGCCACAGTTAATTGAAATATAGCCACTAGCACCCAGGGTTTCTCAGACCCAAGAAGGAACTTGGGGTTACCTTGCCAAAAATTGATGGAAAACTACCAGAAAGTAAGTATGAAATGCATGTCCTACCTGAGCTTGAAAGTTTGGGAGTAGAACTGTGGAATTGTGCAATTTTAGTCCTTAAGTAAAGGCAGTGAGCTTAGATCTTTTGCCATAAATTCTGGACCCAAGTAGTACATTGCTCAGGGAGGATTTGAAAAGTAATCTCTGAATTGTCATTTTGTTCTATGTAACATGACGTCTGAACCTGAACATGAGTCTTGAATAGAGCTCTTGGTAGGGATCAGAGTTAATGATGAGACCAGAAAGGTATACAAATGGAGAATGTGGTCATCTCTCTGATATAATGAGAGAGACTGAAAAAGGCTATTGAAAATTTATTTCTCACTTTTTAAAAGACTCCTAAACAAAAGGGCTAGAAAAAATTTCAAATGGGCAGCCATTCCTGCTAAACACTTTGGCACCCTGCTAAATGGCTTTTTAATTCATCGTTGAATATTTCCATCCCTCACTTGAGCTTTCTCAATCCTCAAAGAACCCAGAATAAGTAAAGCCATATTAATTAAGTTTGATTATAGTTTAAAACCTATAGGCACTGAAGTTAGTTGTTCTTTTACTGGTGTTTATAGGCAAATTATGCACATAAATATGTTCATTAAGTAGGTGTCTGTTATTAATTTAGAACTTTATGTGGTCAGGGAAATATGATGATTTGTAGTGAAATATGCTATTTAAGAATAGTTATAAAGTATGTAGATAGAACAAATCATTTTATCACACTTATGAGAAAAATTCAAATTAAACAAACATCAATAAGTGCTTTCTTATTAGCAAAACAATATCTAAAATAATTCCCAAATTAATAACAACAAAGTCCCCAAGGCTTTAAAGAAAAAAAAAAAAAATCTCAGATACTGGTGGGAATACACACATGGGCACATTTTCAAAAGGACTAGGTCAGCAATAAGTATAAAAAGCCCTGGGATTCAGTATTTTTTTTGGACCACTTCTTAAATGTGAACTATAACACATGGCTGTTCAACATTTATATACATGTATGTTCACTAAAATATTATTACAAAACAAATAGAAGTAACATAAATATTCAATATTAGAACTATTAATTTCCCAATTTTCTTCCTTACATGATGGAATTTATTGAGTAAGTAAAATTGTATTTAAGAATATTTGTTTATATGAGGAAAAACATTGTAACTGAGTAAAATAGTTGAACAAAAAATGTGATGTTAAATAAGGAAAACATGACATCAAATGTTACTCAAATGTAATGTTAGTTTTATTAAATATAAATGCTGTTTGTGCATCATTTTAAATGCATTAACAAGCTGTGAATATAGCAAGATTTTAGTGATGAACTCTTTGTTATGCTACTATAGGATATTTTGTTTTTTCTTATACTTTTTGGTGGATTCTAAATGAATATAGTAAATGAATGTATGTGAATCTTATGGATGTTCAAGTAAAATTTTTATTATTAAACAGGAAAATTATTAATAGCTCTCCATAATTTAAAGTCATCATTGGTAGCAGGAAGTAGAAGAGATACCCTCTAGAACCTTACCCTCAAGTATTAAATATAATTTCTTTAGATTAAAAATTTTCCTCTTAATTCAGGCATTCAAACAATGATGCAGTTATTGCAGGTTACAATCCAGTTCTTTGCTAAGAATTGAGGACGCAAGATTTTATTTGTTAAAGATATGCAAGAGAGAGAGAATAATTTAGGAGAATGTATTACCATCGTGATACTAATTTGGCCTCAATGTATTGGGCACCATGAAGGTACTGGGCTTTTGAAGACATGGAGTTATGAAGGTAGAAGTAGCATAGTAGAGGCAGTAAGTGAAAAGATGTGTGACTACCAGGAAACACTGATTTTCAGCTGAGCTTTCTGTGAATATATTTTACCAAATGGCTGCCAAAAAGCATGCAAATCATTTCTCTCTTTGTTTAGGTCAGCAGCCTTTTTCTGTGACGTTGTCTAGAAACCCTGTCCCCACTGTGGCAACCCTCTACAACAGAAAAGAAACAAAGCTTTCCCAAAAGTCAGAGGAAAACCACACTTAGGGCATTTTGTGGGGAATATCTTATAACATCACAGAAAAATCATTCATATTACAAAATAATTGGTGTCTCATGGGGAGATTTTATTCTAATCACTTATTAAAGAAGCCAGATGCTCTTAAGATATTGGGTGAAGTATGGGAAGGGGAGTGGTGGCATATATGGGAATCCCTCATTTTTTATATTACATTTATTTAATCTAAGCCTTCTTTTAAAATTTACAAAAAAAAAGATATTGTTTGTAGCTAGGAAATATTGGAAAAGCTAAAATTTTAAATATTCGTTATTAACAAGTGACCAAAACCCTAAAATTACAGCTTCCTGAAAATTCTATAGTTTTCTATCCAGTTTGATGAGGGTTATACTCAATGGTTGACAATGAGATGTGTAATATTGGCCCCACTAATGAGAAGGTAAGTGCCTACGGAAAATCTGAGAAATCAGAAAACTACTCCAGGGCTTCCTGGGAGGTAGTAAAAGATCGTTTCTTTTATATGACCCTCAGAAGGAGCAACAAAGGGAGGCAAATGCATAGAACTCATAGGTTAGATTTGATTTGTTCAGAATATCCATATTTGATAGCCAAGTTTAATTTATTCTCCATGTCACACTCAATCCTTGTTAATAATAATTCCTGCTAATAACTGTTCTATGGAGGAATAAACACTGAGTCCTTTCTTGAGAGTGCAGAAGGAGAGAAAAGTTCCTTGAGGCAACATGATTAGAACACCATGCCTTTTAAGATTCCCAAGGGCAAGGCAATTTTTTAGAGAAAGGAATCATGGATATTTACCCAAAAGGAATTCTCCCTCCTTTGTGCATGGGGGAGGATATAAAATTTACATTATTAAAGGTGGTGGCAGGTGTTCTCAGATAGCATTTGAAAACAGAAATATCTGTTTATAAAGCAAAGGTCCCCACAAAGGATCATGGTAGTCTAAGGTCATAATTCTGTTCTGGAAGGACCAAAAGAACATTCGATCTGTCAGTGTTCTGGGAAGGAAAGGAATTGGTGATATGTTAGGCATTAGTTGGATACTGAAACAGGAATTCAGAGGAAAAAACAAAGCAGAGACTATTCAAACTGATACACAGCAGGGACACAGGCTACAATATTTCAACCTATTATTATAAAAAAGGGTACTAAGAAGAGTATGGGATTCAGGAAAATTCAGGTATTTCTGTGACACAGCACCTAATGTCAGCCACAGAATAAAGGCTACTCCAGGATGTGGGCAAGATTAAGCAGGGATTATTTGAAGGGAACAAGGATTTCAAAGAAGGGAGGGGGAGCACAAATAAATCATTGGTGGTATTTTATTATCATGGGGTATGAGAATGATGTTATGTGCTGCCATGACATGTGAAGAAATAAAAATTTTGATGCAGACTTTTTAACTTTAGCCTACATTCACAAAGTCCCTTACTCTGTTGTGGCCGACAAAATGAAACCCAAGTGGCACTCCTGAGGGCTATTACTGGCATAAATGGCAAAATCCAGGAGAGGAGATACTAGAAGTAGTTCCCTTTGGCAGATGCCTGGTATACACGGTTTAAACCATCTTTGGCTCCTTCCTTCAGTAGGGCCACTTTGTCCCTAACTATTCCTGAGGAGTTTGCATAGAAACAGCATTCTTCCCGCAGAAGAACTTGCAGGGAACAAGTCTAATCCTCACCTGGTTTATAAAACCCCGTCTGCCAACGAGTCTGTCTGGCCTTGCAACCCATTGAGAGCCCCTGATATTTCTTTGAGGTCATCTGATGTTTCCCATGCTAGTGTTGTTAAGCCCTCCTGAACAATGGTGAGTGAGGCCCCTGCTACTGCTGTGGTCCTGACTACTCCTAGTCCTAAGAGCATCAGAATTGTCTGTATTGCTCATTTGGCTCAGGAGAGCTCTCCAGGCATTTCATCTCCATACACCGAGAATGATGGTACTGGCCAAGCCAGGTAGCAGATGCCCTGGCCATACTGGGGTAGGCACCAGTAGGTGTTGGTGACACAGACCCAGATGGTGGAGTTTGCAGCACATTGATCAGGCTCATTGAGTTGGTGGGTCATGTTGCAGTTGGTCCTTCCAAGAGGGAGGAATGTTGAAGAAGATCTGGTAGTTATGCTTTTACGATTAGCCTGTTTTTCTGGGGGTTCGGTTACATGAAATGGGAGGGGCCTGGTTCCTGCCAGATAGCTGTCTTGGATCAGGAGGGTTATGTTCCATCGGACAGGTATGGGGAACATGATTAGACTGGAGGAAGTGCATAGCCAGCAGGAGGCAGCTATGTCGGGCTAAGATTCTTTTAGGAGTTGCTGGAAATTTCGAACCTGGTTTAAAAGAATTTTGCAGGGGGACGTTCTAACTTTGGTTTTTATCATCTGGGTGGGCTTTACTAATATTTTTCATCAGGGTTTTCTCTGGGGGTTGGGTTACTGGATCAGTTGGATCAGTATGAGCTCCCCTGGGTCCGGCCCTGATGGGTCATATATTCCGATTCTTAGTTTTAGTCCTTTTGGGCCTTTAAAAAAGTATTTTCTGATCCGGTGGTTATGTTTAATGAGGAGAGTTTTTTGGAGGCACAGGTTTCTATGTCACACCCTGCTGGGCTGGGGATTTTCTGTAGGAGATATGGAGAAGTCAGTGGGACCTCCTTCCAGGGAACGATAGCACCTACCAGCAAGCTCCAAGAATGGCAGAATCCTCTACCCTTTTGGGGGTCTTGGCAGAGGTATTTGTCATAATTCAGATAATTGCAACCCCTACATCTTCTTCTGGGGACAGGTACGGTGGCGTGGGGTTATGGGACAACCAGCAAGGTGTAAGAGGCATGATTTTAGATTGCCCTGCAAGCATCAACTAGTACAGAGGCTGAATTTGCACCTGCCTAGAACGAGACTGAAGTGATCAGCATGGATTGTTTGCCCCAGCTTTGACTAAGTTGAAGCTGCCATAGATTTTGGGGGTGGGTATTGGCTCCTAAGGACGGGGCAAGGAAGGAAAGGACAACCAAATCAAGGCACAGAAGCATATTATTATACAACAGTAAGCAATTGCAATTAGGGGTCTATTCACAATAGTCCAGTCTGCAGGGGCCACAGCAGTGAGTCCAACTTCAAATCCCAAGGTGAGCAGGCCATATAAGCACAGGATCCACCAGGAGCAGGGGTCTGTTCAGCAGGCATTTGACGAGGTTGGTGCTCGGGGATCCCGGGTGACTTGCACTCTCAAAGGGTGGCCGGCTATGGGTTGGGCTGTTTAGCTGTTCTGCTCTTTATCAGGGTGTGCCTTCTTGACCCTGAAATGATGGATCCAAGGGAAGATGCCTGCCACTTTAAGAGCAGTTGGAGTTTCAAGGTTCACAGTATGTGGAGCTGTTCAGGAAGGCTGAAGCATTTCTTTTTTCTGGCTTTGACCCCGACTAGGGCGCCTGGCCGGTTGGGTGCACCAGGTGTCCCAGGGGGATGAGATTCTGGGACAAGACAGTTTTAAGTATTTTGGCTAGAGTTTTCCCCAGCTGCTGGTGAATGGAATCTTGACTAGCCTCCCCCAGAAGTTTGAGATTTCCTTTGAAGGCCCGGATAATTGGGAGTGGCCGCCCAAATTGAATTTCAAAGGGTGAATAGCCTGTGGGTCCTGGGGTGAACCTAACTCGGAGAAGGGTCAAGGGAAGTAAGTCTACCCAGGGGAGACCAGTTTCCTGGAAGAATTTGGCTAAGGTGGCTTTGAGAGTTTGATTCATGCATTCAACTTTCCCTGAACTCTGGGGCCTGTAAGCGGTATGGATTTTCCACTTGATTCCTAACATTTTTGCTAGCTCTTGGACTACGGCAGCCACAAAGGCTGGGCCACTGTCACTTCCAATTGAAAGTGGCAGCCTGTGGTGTGGAATGATTTCTCTAAGTAAAGCCTTAGTCATTCCTCTTGCCTTTTCAGTGTGAGTGGGGAAAGCTTTGTCCCAACCTGAAAAGGCGCATATCATCACCAACAGATATTTGTACCCCTTACCTGGTTTCACTTCTGTGAAGTCTACTGTGAGATCTTCAAAGGGAGCCGTCCCCATGTGCTGGACACCGGCTGGATCATGGGGTCCATGCATAGGGTTGTTTTTGGGACAAACTTGACACTGGCTGCTGATGGTGGCCCAGAGAGAAGTTAGCCAGGCTATGTAGTAGTATCTCCCAAGCAGGACTTCTAGTGCAGTTTTTCCTAGGTGGGTGAGTTGGTGGTATCACTGGATGAAGGCATGAGTGGCTCCTTTTGGTACAAAAATCTGGTCATCCAGAAGCACCCAAGTTCCTTTGGGGTTTCAGTTTCTCCCTTCTCTTTTAGCCCACTCCTGTTCTTCCAGGGTATAGCTTAGTTGATTAGTCTCTTGTCCTAAGATGGAGAGCTGTGGTGTCAATTCTGGGACTCGTATTCTGTGGGTTCCTTCAGCTGCTTGCTTAGCTGCTTTGTCGGCTAGCCTGTTTCCTTGAGCGACCATATCCATTCCTTTCTGATGTCCCCGGCAGTGGATGATGGCGACTTTGTTTGGTTTCCAGATTGCTTCTAACAGTTGGAGAATTTTTTCTTTGTTTTTGATTTATTTTCCCCCTGCAGTTAGGAGACTTCTTTCTTTATAAATTGCCCTGTGGATATGAACAGTAGGAAATGCGTACTTAGAGTCAGTGTAAATGTTTACCACTTGCCCGGCGGCTAGCTGCAGGGATCAGACCAATGCCCAGGGTTTTGCTCGTTGCTCAGAACATGCCCGCAGTAGAGAAGCTGCTTCCACCACCTGTTTGGTAGTGGTGACTGCATGTTCAGAAAACTTCTCCCCATTTCTAATGAGACTGCTCCCATCTGTAAATAGTGTCTGATCTGGGGAAGGGAGTGGTTTGTATCGGAGGTCAGGGCGACTGGCGTATACTTCTTCAGTCAATTCAACACAGTCATGTTCAGGAACCCCGTCTTCATCTGGCAAAAAGGTAGCAGGGTTTAGACTGCGCACTGTTTCTATTGTCACTCTGAGGTTTTGACAGAGTAAACCTTGGTAATGTGTGAGCCCAGGATTCAATATCCACCGATGCCAGTGTGAATTCATTAGGGCAGTGACTGTGTGTTGCACTAAACACGAATTGCCTATCCGAGAATTAATTTGTTGGCTTCTTTGATGAGGGTTATGGTTGTCGCCAGGGCTTTCAGGAAAGGGCTTTCAGGAAAGGTGGCCATGGAATCCAGTTGCTTGTAGAGGTAAGTGATGGGTCTTTGCTAGGGGCCAACTGTTTGTGTGAGAACCCCCAATGCTCCTTTGTTCTTTTCATGCACGTACAGGTGAAAGTTTTGAGTTACAACTGGGAGCCCCAAGGCAGGGGCTCGGCCAAGTTGTCTTTTGATGTTTTGAAAGGCCCCCTGTTGAGCTTCTCCCCAGGCAAAATGCTCTTTTTCTGGACTTGCCAGATCTTTGTAAAGGGGCTTTGCCATGGCTGCAAACCCAGGAATCCAGATGCAGCAGAACCTTGTAGCCCCGAGGAACTCACAAAGCTTTCTTTTTGTGGTGGGGTTAGGGATGGTGCAGATCACTTTCTTTCATTCAGGTCCGAGCGTCCGGTGCCCTTGTGTGATTCTGAACCCCAGGTACTTGACCTGCTGTTTACAGATCTGGGCCTTTCTCCAAGACCTTTGTACCCAGTCTGTGTTAGAAGTTGTAGAAAAGTCTGGGTCCCTCTCCAGCAGTCCTCTACTGTTTCACTGGCACATAAGAGGTCATCTACATATTGCAAGAGGAAACACCTGCAGTCTTCCTGGGGGTGGGTGGCCAAATCTGCTATCAAGGCTTCCTCAAAAAGGGTAGGGAAGTTTTTGATGCCCTGTGGGACCGAGTCCAGGTTAGCTGATTTTTTTTGCCAGACAAACCGAGGCTGGCTGCTCAGGGGGAGGGGGGGGCAGTTGCAGGCAGAAGAAGGATTCTTTCAGGTCCAGGAAAGTGAACCAGGTAGCTTCAGGTGGCAGCTGTCCTAGCAAAGTGTGCGGATTGGGACCCACCCTGATGTAAGGATTCCATGGCTATATCCTGGCTGCCTTCTGAGGGCCAGCCAACATTAAAAGTGGCCCACTCTACTTCACATAAGGTTTGGAGGGTGCCGGGGTTCATCTGGATGCCCTAAGCTCCAGAAAATCCCTTCTTGAAATTCTTGAGCATGCAGTTTAAGACAGAAGGTTTTGACTGTGATGAGCCCATACCCTGCATCGGTGGCACAAGACAGACAAAGGAAGGGGTCGCCTCTTTCAAGGCCACTCAGATGCCTGCCTGTCTGTGTCTCTCGTGAGAACTACAACTCATCTTAGGTAAGGCACCCAGGTAAAATTTGGGGTGGCCGTTATGCCATATGACATAACCACAGAAAACAGGTTAGGGCCCACACGGGCTCTGTAGCATAAAGCTTTGGCGTCACAGACTGGTATGGCAGATGCAAGCCTCTGCCATCCTCACTCACTCACACAGTCACTCAGAGGATATGCAGTCCCTCCCACAGGGATTAATAGTGTTAAATCCACACCCTGAGTCGGTGGCATAAGACAGACAAGGGAAAGGGATGCCTCTTTCGAGCCCACTCTGATGCCCGCCTTCCATGTCTCTTGTGATAACTTAGGCTCGTCTTAGGTAAGGTGCCCAGGTAAAGTTTGGAGTGACCTTTATGCCATATTACATAGCCATGGAAAACAGGTTAGGGCCCACATGGGCTCCGTAGCATAAAGTTTTGGATTCACAGACTGGAACAGCAGATGAAAATCTCTGCCATCCTCACTCGCTCACACAGTCACTCAGAGGTTATGCAGTCACTCCCATAGGGATTGCCCTATTCTGGAATCTCAGTACTCAAGATTTCAGGAGGTGATC
>JAQZBX010039232.1:0-23214 GCA_029593785.1 Cabassous unicinctus
AAAAAAAAAAAAAAAGAATACTTTTTTTGCCTCTTTTGCCAGCTACTTTTCAACCTTTTCTTGAAAGGTAGGGACGGGAACATTTCTTAGACATTTTATTCTATTTATGTCATCTTGAGCCATTACCTTCCACCTGTCGTCTTTTTTTTTTTCCAAAAAAAAATTACACGCCCCCCCTTTTTTTAAGATTTATGTATTTATTTATCCCCACCCACCCACGCACCCATCCCACCCACTTTGTGCTTGCTGTCTGCTCTCCATGTGTTCTTCTGTGTTTGCTTGTATTCTCTTTAGGTGGCACCGGAAACTGATCCTGGGACCTTCCATAGTGGGAGAGAGATGCTCAATCTCTTGCGCCACCTCAGCTCCCTGGTCTGCTGCGTCTCTTATTGTCTCTCTTCTGTGTCTCTTTTTGTTGCATCGTTTTGCTGGGCCAGCTCTCCGTGCAGGCCAACTCGCTGCGTGGGCCAGCTTGCCTTTCACCAGGAGGCCCATGAATTGAACCCTGTACCTCCTATATAGTAGACGGGAGCCTAATCGCTTCAGCCACATCTGTTCCTCCCCACCCCCCCCCCTTTTTTTAAATGTGTTAGAGAATTTGTAGGTTCACAGAAAAATCATTCAGAAAATTCAGAGTTCTCATACACACCACATGCACAGTTTTCCCTATTAATATTTTGCATTGGTGTTTCATCTGTTGATGGACAAGTGGGTTGCTTTCACCTTTTGGCAACTGTGAATAATGCCATTATGAACATCAGTGTGCAAATATCTGTTTGAGTACATGCTTTCAATTCTTTTGGGAATATACCCAGAAAAGTGGGATTGCCTGGTCATATAGTGATTCTTTACTTTTCTGAGGAACCACCAAACTGTTTCCCACAATGGCTGCACCATTTTACATTCCCACCAAACATGAAAGTGTTCTTATTTCTCCACATCCCCTCCAACACTTTTTTTTTTTTTTAAAGCAGTTTTATTGAAATATGTTCACATACCATACAGTCTATCCAAAGTATACAGTCAGTGGCTTTTACTATAATCACAGTGTTGTGCATTCACCACCACAAAAATTTAAGAACAATTTCATTACTCCAAAAAGAAAAACTCCACACCCTAGTCAACTCTCAATCTCTCTATCCTTCCCCAGCCCTACATAACCACTAATCTAATTCCATCTTTATAAATCGATTTTTGTTTACATTTTATATAATGGAATGATATACTATGTAGTACTTTGTGTCAGGTTTCTTTCACTTAGCATGTGTGGTTTTGGTGGGTTTTTTTTTTTTTTTGGTTTGTTTTTTGTGGGGTTTTTGCCTGATATTAACATCTTGTATCATTGTTCAGTTTCAAAGAAAAACAGTTTTATATGTGCAGTATTACCCATATTCATATTTCACATGAGGTTTTACTGTGCTATACAGTCCCATGTTTTTAGCTTTCTTTCTAGTAATATGCATGACCTTAGACATCACCTTTCAGCCACTGTCATACCCATATAAAAGCACTGCTGGTTACAAACACTATGTGGTGTTTTCACCTTTTCTATTTATTTCAAAAGATTAACAACCAACCTTTTTACCATTTCTGCATGTTAACCCTTTGCTTTCCATTCTCTAACCTCCTTCAATTTTCTGGTGACCTGTATTCTAGTTATTAACTCCATGAGTTTACACAATTTATTTAGTTCATAATAGAACAATCATACAATATTTGTCCTTTTGTGCCTGGCTTGCTTCACTCAGCATAATGTTCTCCAGGTTCATCCAGGTTATCATATGCTTCATGACTTCATTTCTTCTTATAGCTACATAATATTCCATCATGTGTGTACACCAAAATTTGTTTATCCATTCATTAGTTGATTCCATCTTTGGGCAATTGTGCATAACGCCGCTATGAACATTGGTGTGCAGATGTCTGTTCCTGTCAGCCTACTTATGTCTTTGAATTTAAGATGAGTCTCTTGTAAGCAGAATACCTTTGGGTAATGCTTTTTTTCCATTCTGCCAGTCTCTGCCTTTTGACTGAAGAATTTAATCCATTTACATTTAAAGTAACTACCGATACTGCAGGACTTTATTCTGCCATTTTGCTATTTGGTCTTTTTTCAGTCATACTTTTTGCACCTCAGTTCTTCCATTAATACCTACATTCATATTTATTTGATTATTTTTTATTGTACTATTTTGATTGCCTTCTCATTTCTTTCTTTTTATTTTTCATATAATTTCTGTTGCTTACCATGGAGCTTAAATTTAACATCTTAAATCTATCATAATCACATTTGATTTTATACCAACTTAATGTCAATAATTTACACATATATTTTTCCTATACCCCTCCAGCCCCTCTTCCCTTTTGGTTGTACTTGTTATAAATCATATCTTTATACATTGTATGTCCAAATGTAGATTTTATCATTACTTTTAATGCATTTGCATTTTAGAGCCTGTGAGAAATAAAATATGAAGTTGCATACCAAAAAATACAATGTAGTAATACTGGCATTTATAATTAACCATATGGTTACCTTTAGTGGAGGTCTTTATTTCTTTATGCCCCTTTGATCCACTGATTAGTGTCTTTTCCTTTCAGTATAAAGAATTCCTTGTGCCTTTGCTTGTAGGGTAGGTAATGGTGATGAACTCCCTCATCTTTTGTTTATCTAAGAATATCTTAATGTCTCCACATTTTTGAAAGACAGTTCTTCTGGATATGAAATTCTTGGTTTTCAATTGTTTTCTTTCAGCATTTTAAATATTTCACCCCCTTGCGTTCTTGCTTCCATGGTTACTGGTGAGAATTTGGCACTTAATCTTATTGGGACTCCCTTGTAGGTAACATTTTGCTTTTCTTATGCATCTTTCAGAACTTAGTCTTTGGCATTCTACAGTTTGACTTCTCTTTGTCTGGTCATGATTCTCTTTAAGTTCATCCTCTGGGGTTCATTGAACTTTTTGAATATGTATATTCATGTCTTTCATTAAATTGGGAAATTTTTCTTCCATTATTTCTTTGACTATTCCTCCTATCTCTTTCTTTTTCCTCCTGGGACTCCTATAATGTGTATATTGATAGACATAGTGAATCACAGGTCTCTTAAACTCAGTTCACTTTTTTTATTCTTTTTTTCTGCTCCACAGCTGGAGTCATTTCTCTTGTGTTATCTTGGAGTTCACTGATTCTTTCTTTTGCTTTTGACACCCAATAGGGAATTTTTCATTTCAATTATTGTATTCTTTAACTCCAGTATCTGTTTGTTCCTTTTTAAATCTTTATCTCTTTATTGAGATTCTCACATTGTTTATTTATTGTTTTCCTAATGTCTTTTAGTTCTTTCTTTCTTTTATCCCCTTGAGTATATTGAGGGTCTTTCTTTTTTCTTTTTGTTAGTCTTTGGTATGTCCAAATTCTGGTCTTTTTTGTTGATGGTTTCTGGAATTTTATATTGTACCTTAGATGTGCCACCATTTCATCTTTGTCTTTTAATCTTTTTTTTTTAAATCACTATAAATTTTAATATTTTGAAATGTTAACTGTGGAATTTAGTCCCTGAGCTGTATGTTCCTTAAGTTTTTATCCAGCTGGTGATATGAGCTGTATGTTCCTTTAGTTTGTATCCAGCTGGTGATATGACAAGCACTAACAAAAACAAACACACACACACAAAACACCTTTCATAGTCTTTACAGATTGGCTCTCCCTGGCTCCTTCTGTCCTTCAGAGTTTATCTCTCTTATCAAGAATATCAGCTCAAGGTGAATGTGAAGTACAGAGTCTTCTCTGTCTTTTCTGAACCTGTGTCTTATCCTGGCTGATGCTATCTCCTGGCCTTAGGAATTCCCCTATTTATAGGAATTTCAATGCTCTCTCTACTTCCTATGACATAGAATTCCCTTACCCTTTCCAGGGTGCTCTATTTTATTTCTTAAGCAGGTCATCGTTTGCCTTAGGCCACTTTGATGTATTTTTTTTTCTTACACTGCCTTAGCTGTCTACAAGCTGCTTCTGCCTGGGACGCAGTTTCTGGGAGGGCAAGTCAGAAATGAGTTACAGTCTTTCAGTCTCCCTCTGGATAATTTGGTGCTAACACACAGACACCTCAGTATACGCATGGAGGTTTTTCTCTTCCTTCCAGAACAGGGCTAGGGATGTATAATGGGAGTCCAGTTTGGCTTCACACTGTGCCAGGGAGTGGATGGGAGAGGGGCTAGCAAGGGCACCACAAGCTTCTACCATTTTTAAAGCTGAGTTTTCTTGATTCAGTACTCGCCCAGTTATTGCAACCCTTCAGTTCTTTTCCAGAGTTTTTGAGGAAGATGGATTTGCCAGTTTTTTGCCAGTTGAGTTTAAGTCAGGAAACAGCACCCTGGAGTCTTATGCCACCATCTTGGTCCTGCCTAATCTCAAAAAATTTAAAGCATTCACTATTTCTAGAAAAATCTCTTTCTAGATTTTTATAAGTCTTAGTTCTTTTCTCAGGATCTACTCTAAAAGACCCAGAATTAAATAGGCCAGGTTGGCATTTTTCACCAAACTGTCACCATCCATGCTATGGACATTAAGATGTTCTAATAATCACTGTTGATTTTTACTAATCTTACTTCATCCAAAGCAGAAGTGTTGCTTATGCATGTAGATTTCAGAATCATTTTCTTCCAGGATAGCTGTTTCTGAATCACAGGCTTAGAGTTTTAAGTTGAGTCTGTTTAGTTAAGTACCTGAATGCTCCTATAAGGCTTGGGCACTGTGACATCTTTAGCTATTTAGAAATATTTTTTTGCTTCATTTTGCTGCTTGGCTGTGTGATGCGCAGCTGAAGTTGTTAGATAAATAACCTGCAACTGAGAGATATTACTGTAATATTGATCCTCACAAATCTTAATTTTCTAACTCTTAGCTCTTTGGGATCATTCAGGATATCATTTCCTGCACAGATGTCCCATGACTCTGATTTTAATATTGTGTATGGCTAAAAATGAGCATGCCCTTTATCTGTCAAGGCCTACTTGCTCTTACTGTACTTTTTTGTATATTTGGCTGTCTTGCTAACTTTTTACAAAAATCAAACACCTTGTGGTCCATTCTGGCCATCCTACCCTAGGTTTATTTATTTCTGGTACTTTTCTTTACAACACTAAGCTACTGTCAGGAATCCCTTACAAAAATTTTGCATCCTGTTCAGTTTCAAGGTGCTAAAATACCTTTAAACCAATTGTTTATAGTGAAGAAGATCACATATAATGTATTTCCTAGGTTGACATTCTTTTTTACTTCAAATAAGAGATAAATTGGAATTTGGACAAGATAATAATGAAGTACTTTTAAAAAATCTAGATTACTTTGCTTCAATATGATCAAGACAGTTAACCATTGGGCTAGCTTTGTACAGTTAGTTGTTTAATAGTTTTATTATAGTTAGAGAAGCCATAATAAGGCTTCATTGGACAAGATTTATTTCATAGCTACCAATGCCATTAGCAAGAAGGTTGAGCCCAGGGTGTATGTTTTTTGAACAAGTCAGGTCTCAAGAATTTGGACATTATTCTGAATATTGTTTATTGTAAAGTAATCATAGATTTTAAGATTCATAGCTACATTCACAGTCTTCAATTGGAGTGTGTGTTTTTTATTTGCCCAGATTTTTGTTTGATTTTGTAATCATGAGCAAAATCCAAGTTTGGCGGATTCAGTATAAAGCAATGTTTTAAGTAAGTTACTTCCACATTGGAAACATGGAACATTGGAACATGTTTGTTGTTTGTGAAATTGTTTGGAAGGAATGGTAATGGTATAGAGATAGGTACTTTTCTCAGTTTCCTAAGTTTATTTGTCTCTTTACTGTTTTACTTTATCACATCTGTGCTGGAAACACTGAAGTTTTAGATCCTGTAGTCATATTTTTCTAAATATGTATTCATTTTAATTCATCCATCAGAATGTCCCAGCAAAATTGCTTTAAAGAACTTGTACTTTTGCTTTATATTTAGGCATGGTAGATACAAGAACTCTGAACTTGACTTTTATTTTGAACTAATAAAATATTTCTATTTTCATTTATCCTTCCTTGGTATATGTGATTCATGGTGAAATGAATATCTTAATGATTTGGTCCTTTGTTTTCTCATACTAAGTGATTAAAGAAAAAAATGTCCATAATGCTTACATTTGAACTTGGATTTCAAAGAACTTATTTTGAAAGATACCTACCTCACACACACGCGCGTGCCGCGCGCTCTCTCTCTCTCTCTCTTTCTCTCTCTCAATTTCATGATTCTGATAGTATCTCATTTTTTAAAGCTGTTTTTACAGCCCTTTATGTTGTGATTTTTTCAATCTCTAATTTGACGTAAGAGTAAGTGCCTGAATTGCTCTTGCGGTACTAAGAGAGGTCTAATTATTCGTTTCCACTTAGAAGTTATTTTCGCTGTCTTAGCTTGTTAGAATTTTACTGATGTCCAGTCATTTAGATGCAGTGGTGTAATGACCATTTGCTATATGTGACGAAGACATCTGAATTCATTCATTCACTCAGCAGACTTTTTCTGCCTGCCTGCTGTGGGTCAGACCTGGTGCTAGGCCCTGAGGGGGAGGAGGAAGAGTAGAGTGGGAGGGCCAACAAGAGCAAAAAATTTTAGTGTTGAGTGTTAGAATAGAGCAAAATGTGAACTGTCTGTGCATGCATTCTGAGGGTGAAAGGGCTTAATATTTGCATTAGAGGATTAGAATGCAGAGCTTGTAAAGATGAATATTTTTCAAGAAGTTAGTAGATTTTGAATATAAAAATTGTTCAACTAGATTGGAAAGTAGAAAAGGGTTGAAAAGTGATTTAAATGATTTTTTTTTAAAGTTCTTTTTAACTTCTTAAATTTTGAATTCAGAGGCAATAGGCATATCCCTCACCGGCCTGTCTTTAAAAACAGAATGTTAGTGCCCCCAGTAAAAGAGAAATTAACTAATTTTGCATAATCTCTGGTGTCTGTTTCACAAGTAGATATAAAGTTGATTTTTACATCCTGTTGCCTTTTGACAAGCATAATATATCAAATACAGAGAAAATTGATTGTGTAAAGAAAAATTATATAAATTAAAGTTCAGAGTCGTTTTCTGTTTTTCATAATAAAATGATTGCTCAAAGAATTCCATCTGATGACTGTTGAAAGCTCACTGCAGTTTATGATATAACTGATAAAATCTGCATCCTTGGCCTTCCAACAACCTTTATACCAGCAGATGGTGGGCGTAAAGATGTCATTCATCATTTATTTACAATGGACTTTATTTATTCTAGTGTCAACAGCTGCCCCAGGGAGTGGGTTATTGAATTCAAATGTGAGGCTCTGGGTTATTTGCTTCCTTTCAAATTTGTCTTCAGAGCTTAGTTGCTAGGAGTCCATTCTGTGCTCTAATAATGATTCATGTATTGTGAAGCCATTCAGTAAATTGGGTTGTCAGAGATTGCCAAAAAGGGTTTAGAGGTCTTGTTCCTGGGGTCTGGGGTGAGGGTGTTTGCGTCTGTGTCTGGTTGACTTGAGCTATAATGGTATTATGTGACTCTCCTAACATTGGTGAAGTCAAGTTTTCTCCTTTTCCTTTTTGCACTCCTTCCCTACCTGTATAGTTATTCTGCATATGAATAATATAAAAATGAAGAGAATCATTAAAGAAAACTCCCCACCTTTTCTTTTCCAACAGGCAGGGCAGGAGTCCTTTCGTTCCATCACAAGGTCATATTACAGAGGTGCAGCAGGCGCTTTGCTAGTGTATGATATTACAAGGTAAGAACTTGGGAATATTTCAGTTCTGTGGGTAGTGTAGAGGATTTTTATAAATACATATGGTTATCAGTAATAAAGGTACAGCTTTGCCTTTATGCCTTGGCTATTTGCCTTAGAAACTGTGTATCTTTTGAATCAAATTTAAATTTACTACAGGAATCTACAAACTGAATTATTTTTCTTATATAAATAAGCACACTCAAATTTTTCACTTTGGTAATATTTACACATGGAATTTTCTAAAGTTAGGTTACATTTAATTTAATTTTTTTTATTTTTAAAGAAGCTTTAGATTACATAAAGGTTACATAAAAAGTATAGGGGAAAAACAATTAAAAAAAAAAAAAGTATAGGGATTCCCATATGCCCCACCCCCCACACGCATACTTTCTCACATTAACAACATCCTTCATTACAATTAATTTCTAAACTGAAATGTAATCAGTGAGCTCAACCCAGATACTATACTTGAAATCTGTTTCTTACTACATAACTGGATATAGCTCAAATACAGTTCTTTTTAATGGAATATATACTGTTCATCGTACAGTGTTAGAAGAAGTGCTTTAAAAATAGTAATCAAATTATCATTTATGTCTAGGAGAGATACATTCAACCACTTGACAACCTGGTTAGAAGATGCCCGCCAGCATTCCAATTCCAACATGGTCATTATGCTTATTGGAAATAAAAGGTAAGAAGACTAATAATTTATAGAGTTTACAATGCATTAATGATGAAGACTGGATTGCAGTTATGTAACTAATTTTCTTACACATATGTCCAAATGTAAATTATTGTTTGCTTAAATTATAAAATTTTGAAAATTCTAAGACATTTCTTTTGGTTTTTAAAATATAGATTATAAGCTTTGTTGGAAATTATTATTTTCTTATTATAATTATTATAAATTATAAGTTGCTTTCATTCAAAAGTGTGATTTAAAAATTAAAATTAATCTTATGGGGTTTTAATCTGATTAGTAACTTAAAGCCCACTGATTTATTTGAGGGAGGGGAGATAGTTAAGTATTATCCAAATCATTCAAAATATTTGGCATTAGAGATAAGTATCTGTGCAGAACGCAGAAAAATATTTTTGCCCTTTTTCTTGGCTTAATGTGCATTTCCTGAATTGATACAATGCATAGATTAATTGGGTGCATTTCTGCTTAAAGTCCTGAAACATTTACAATATTGTTTAGTAGATATCATGTTAGTGAGTACTTCTAAGCTTACTTTTAAGCATATAGGTAAGTCTTTATGTTAGTGTCATCTTACTGTTCTCAGCAGCTTTATTTATTTTTTGTTTTTTATTTTTTAATTTTTCATTTTTAAAGAAGCTTTAAATTACATAAATGTTACATAAAAAAATATAAGGAATCCCCATATGTCCCACTCACTCCCCTTCCCACACTTTCCTACATTAACAACATCCTTCATTAGTGTGGTACATTTGTTACAATTGATGAGCACATTGAATTGAAGCATTGCCACTAACCGTGGGTTATAATTTACATTATAGTTTACACTCTGTCCTGTGCAATTTTGTAAGTTTTGACAGAATATATAATGGCATGTATCTGTCATTGCAGTGTCATGCAGGACAATTCCAGTGTCCCAAAAATGCCCCCTTATTACACCTATTTTTCCCTTTCCCTCCCCTCAGAACCTCTCGTGGCCACTGCCTCCACATCAGTGATAATAGTTCTTCCATTGCTAGAATCACCTAATAAGTCTATAGTAGAATAACAGTAAGTCTACTGCTCATTGTTCATTTCCTAATCTTGAGGATTTGGGGATGGTGTTGCCCAGTCTGCCTCTAATTGAGAGGGGGCTTTGATCCCCTAGGGCGGATGGATGGGACTATCTTGCTTGCAGTTGCAGACTCTCTCTGTTCCTTGGGATGGACATTGTCCATCATCATCCCCTTGTGAGTCCAATGAACTGGAGAGTAGATGTTGCAACTTTGCTGGGATTCGGGGTCCAACTGGTATATGGACAGACCAAAGATTTAAGTCTCTTGGACATACACCAATCAAGTGTAGTACTAACTATAGGTTCAGATAGAAGAGGCAGAAAAGCCATGTGTAGGGAAACCACAAATGAGTCCAACTCTGTCTTACTTGGGAACCATAAATTCCAAGGTAAGACCCACTGGCAGGGCATCAAACTCCTAAGCTGCCTATAGTGCCTGGATATCTCTAGTTCCCCGCTATTTGTGGCACTATTTACTGTGGCAGTCAATGAGATCCTGCTGAGACATGCATAAGCTTAACCTCTGGAATGACCTCCCAACTCACTTTACAGTCTCTTAGCCATAAAAACTCATTTTTAGTTACCATTTCCCCATTATGGTCAAGGTCTTTTTCCAGGTGCATTGCTAGTTGGTGGTTGGTAATAATCCCTCGGTGCCAGGGAGGCTCATCCCTGAGAGTCATGTCCCATGCCGGGGTGGGGAGCAGTTTTATTTATAGTAGCCAAAAACTGGAAGCAATGCAAATATCCATTAATAGATAAATGGATAAATAAATTGTGATATAGCCATAATAATGGAATACTGCTCAGCAATAAAGGGGAACTATTGATACATGCAGAAAAATGGATGAATTTCAAAATGACTATGCCAAATGAAAAAAACAAAACCAGACAAAAAAAGAAGACATACAGTATGATTCCATTTATATAATTCTGGAAAATTCAGACTAATCTATAATGGCAAAAGGCAGATCAGTGGTTGCCTGGGGTACAGAGGAAGGAAGGGATAGATGACAATGGATTATGAGGAAACCTTTGGTGGTGATAGTTTCTCCCAACAGGTATACATATGTTCAAAATCATCAAACATTGTACTTTATTAAATATGTGCAATTTCTTGTATGTTAGTTATACTCAGTAAAGCTGTAAATAAAATAAATAATGTACTATGTAAATTTGATTTTGGAAAATGTTATTTTAATAGAAATTGAGGTTTGATATTCAGAGAATATATTTACTTAAATGACATTTACATGTTAAAAATAGCCAATTATTGATTACTTCTTTGAAACTAGAAATAGCTTTTATGTTGGCATTCCCTCAAGGTCTTTCTTGGATATTCTTTCCTCATTTAACATCATCTCATTAAACCTTTCAAGGTTAAGGCTATTGGAGGGAAGTTTTCATATTTCTATTATAGAAGTATTCTTCCAGTATCCAATGGTGTTGTATGAAATAAAAGGAGAATATTTGAGGAATAAAGCAAATTTTCATACCTCTTTTAATTTAATAGTTTTTTCCTTGTGACTGAAACACAAACGGGTGACAAATATAAAACCTAAAAAAGTTCACCCTCTATTTTTAGGCATCTTGTCTTTGTACTTGAAAAAAGAAAATGCTCTTGATCTTGTAACTGTATCTAATGTTTTTGTTTTTGCTGAATTAATGGTGGCTTAAACTTGCTTGCTGCCCATGAGGAGTTTATAATCCAAATGTGAAAAAGAAAAGCATAGTATAGTATACACACAAAAGGTGTTTTCAGTGATGATGTGGGTGACTTTATAATTAGAACTAAAGTAGCTGAGGAAAGAAATTTTAAGGAAGAAACTAAGAGAAAAGAAAAACAGAAGAGTATATAGAGTATATGGTATGCAAAGAATGAACGGGAAATAGGGACATAAATGAATGATTATTGTTAGATGAACTGAATTGGGGAAGATGTGAACACAGAATGAACAATTTTTAAAATTAGACGCATTAAGCAGTAAGGAGCTATTGAAGGGATTTTAGAAGGGCAGTGACCTAGTCAGAATTTTCTTACTATGGCATTTTAAATTGGTCATACAAGCAATAGGAAGTAGAGTTTAAAAAGATGGAAGTTTTTTTTGTGTGTTTTTTTTTTTTAAGATTTATTTATTTATCCCCTCCTTGCTACTTGTGCTTGCTGTGTCCATTCGCTGTGTGTCTTCTCCGTGTCTGCTTATCTTCCCCTTGCTGTGAGGTCCCGCTGCATCAGCTCCTCGCGCCGCGCGGGCCGGCCTGCCCTCACAAGGAGGCCCCGGGAAGCGAACCCGGGGCCTCACACATGGTAAACGGGGGCTCTATCAGTTGAGCCACACCCGCTTCCTGTTGTGAGGGCTTGCTGCATCAGCCCACTAGGCTGCGCAGGCCGGCCTGCCTGCCCTCACAAGGAGGCCCCGGGAAGTGAACCCAGGGCCTCCCATATGGTAAACGGGAGCTCTATCGACTGAGCCACTCCCGCTTCCCCAAGATGGAAGTTTTAATAGTCAAAGGATTATAACTCTAAACAAGAAGCGGGCATAGATAAAAAGAATGACTTAGGAAAGAATGATATTTACTTAACGGGAGCATCTTAAATAGCGTTTCAAGAGGGTGTAAAGTCAAAGCAAAGAAGAGCAGTATTCAGTCTGAGCTGGTGCTAAAACAAAAAGATCATGAATTACTAAACTGCTGCTTTCTGTTTTTTGAACAATACCCTAAACCAGGAGTTCCTAACCAGGGATCCACAGACCCCCCAAGGGGTCTGTGGAAAGATTTCATGGGGTTCATGAGCTTGAATTGAAAATTCAAAAAAACATTCTTGTGGGGACGTGTTGGTGTGGGTGTGATATATTTATTAAATATTACACAGTGTAGTGTGTACTTAGTGTATTTTTATTTTGATGTAGCATGTTCTGAGTACAGTGGATAACTGCCTGCAAAAAGGTTGGTAAGGATGGCAGAGATGGTTTTATTTGACACTGGGGGAAAACTCGAATTTCTAAATGTTTGCTGAAAATGACCGATTGAACAGATGTTGCACCATGTTAGGTTATCAGGTATTGAAATTATGGGAAAGGTGTAAAATATAATTTTAAATAATCCTAAAATTTAGTTTAAAGACATGCCGATGTTAAGTGTCATAAAACTGTCTGCCTCTACATTCTGAGAAGGGGTCCATGGTTTTCACCTGACTGGTAAAAGGGGTATGTGAAATAAAAAAGGTTAAGAACCCCTGCCCTAAACATAATATCCTTAAACCCTCTTTGCTGTGCATCTGCAATGCAATATCATCCAGAAATCCTGGTAGTGGAAAACTGGAAATGACTTAAAATGTCCAAAGATAGGGGGTTGTTTGAATAAAATAGAGATATGCATAAAATGGGATTGAGGACACTTAAAGGGAATAGTTTTTTCTTAAATATTTGTGTAATTCAGCACTCATTTTCCCTAAGAATGGTTGTCACATGAGAGGGCTGAATTCCAGGAATATATTACTGCACCACTTGCTAGTTGCTCCCCCCTCCCCCACACCCCATTTTTTTATTCCTGCTAGAATGTGAGTTCCACAAGGCCAGGGATTTGGGGATTGTTTGTGTCAAGTTGAGTCTTCTATTCTCATATCTAGGAAGAAGCTTGGCACATGGAAGACACTTGGTTAATAACTGGATGAATTATCCTTGCCCAGTTATGCTATAAGTTTTGCAAACTTAAAATTTACTTACTTTAATCTGCGTTTTATGTCCTCATCTTATTCCTAATATTTCACAGCACTGTCACCTAAATTAACAGCATGGGTTTACCCTTCTACTTGCCTTTACAGTATTTTATGTTAAACTTACTTTCTAACATTTCAGATATTTAGGAGCAGTTTATCAGCATTAGCAGTGCCACTAAGTGAACACTTAAATGGCATTTTATAAACTGTAAAATACTTTAAGTTAAAGGAACAGCAAAAGTTTTAAAGCAGTCACTATTGTCACTCTCAGAAGTTCCAATTTATAGAAACAACAGTTATCTGATAATGAGCTACTATATGGCAACATCATAAACATAATTTACCCCTTACCTAGTTCACCAGCTTTGAAGTTATGCAATTACTGGTAAATTTTGTAAAGCTGAAGCATTGACATTACTTATTATTAGGTAGATGAAACTTTAACCTGTTCATTTTGTTTTGTATTATCCCTAATTTGTATCATTTAGACTTGCATGAAATACAGCCATTCTTTACTGTGAAGTCCTTAAAAATAAATATTATAAAAGACTGCAAAATGACATAAGAAAATGATCCATGATAATAGCAAGTGAAATAATCAAAATATGATTAATAGTGGGTATATGTATGTATGGCATAAGAATAATAAGAATTCTGTTCACCAAGATGTTATTTTCTGTGAATAGTGAAATTGTGGGTAGCTATTTTCTTCATTGTGTTGTTCAGTATTTTACAAAAAGTTTTTCAATATGCTCAATTAGTATCAGAAAAATCATTTATAAAATATTTTTAATGGTACACTATATAGCACAGTGGTCTGCAATCAAATTGCCTGTGTTAGAAAACCAGTTCTTTCTTACAGTGTGAACTTAGCTGTTTTAGTTAGCATCTTTGTGCCTCAGTTTCCTCATCTATCAAATGGATTAAATGTTATAGTCCATGTAAAACACTTTGTCCAGTTCCTGACACAGACTGTTTTAGTTGCTCTTACCATCCAACAGTAAGGGAAATGTGAAGTAAATTGTGATATATCCACTTGCATGGGATATTATACTCACTAAAAATGATGTTTATGGAAAAGGTGTAACGGCATAAATATTAAGTGAAAAAAATGAGGACACAAAGTTGCAGATAGAGCATTCCTATATGTAAAGCAAGGACCCCTTACGGTAAAAATACAAGACTAAGAAGAAAGAAATTCAAAGTCACTTAATTTTAGGATTACTACCCTGCTTAATAGATTCGCCTTCCTCCTCACCCCGGCACTCCAGTTACCACTTATTCTTTCACACTTATTTTCTAACATACCGTATCCTTTATTTATGTATTATTATTATGCCTGTCTCTCCCCTACTAGCAAATAAACTTTTATGTCTGTCTTTAATTTGTAATAATGAGAAATTACAAATAACTTTGTCAAATGGAGAATTAAAAATTTTTTGTGCCTTCGTTCAATAAAATATTAGACAGCAGCAAAAAATAAACTAAATCTACACATATCACATGGATAAATCTGGAAAAAAAAAATGTAATATTGACCAAAATTAACAAGTTTCAGAATACCTACATAGTTTTAAAACATACCAAAAAATACTCTGTATTGTATAGCTATAAACATGTGAATATTAAAACATGCATTATAATGAAAACACAAATTCAGAATAGTGGTTACCTTTGAGGTAAGAGGGAGGAGAATGAGATCAGAGACAGGCACATGGGAGGTAATTTAACTGTATCTCTTGATTTTATTTATTTTTTTTAAATTTGAAACTTGGCTAAATATTAATATTTGTCAAGGCAAAATGGAAAATACATAGGCATTATTCTCCATCCTTTTCTGTATGCTTAAATTATAATAACGTTTTTGAACTTTTACAAGAAAACACACTTGAAAGATACTGGTAATTTCATCCAAAATTTTGGCTTAGACTTTTATTTCTTTCTCTCTTTTTCATATAACAGTTTTGCTTTTAGGAAGAAACCAGAATTAAGCCAGCTGGGAGTAATGATCTAATTCTTGTTTGTTTGGTTTTTTAGCACCTTAGATTTTGCTAAACTATTTCGTATAGTTTCTGAGAGTTCTGAGACTTATTATTTAATTATTTTCATAGAAACTGTGTGGCCAAAGGATGAAAAGACTTGTGCAGTCTTGCTCTTCCCCTTACAAATTGTTATTTTGAGCAAAGTGATGCACTTCTCTGGATCCTCCCTATATTCAAAGGCAGCTTGAGGGTGGTGGGCTAGATGCTCATTTCAGGTTTCTCCTAGTTCTGGCATTCTAGGACTCTTAACTAATAATCTTTATTCTGCTGGAATGTAAGTTCTTTGAAACCAGGTAGTGCATTCTAAACACCTTGACCCTCATAATACCTAGAATAATACAGTTAGTTATTATGCAACCTCAATTAAAAGAGGAGAGCAGATGTGGCTCAAGCAGTTGAGTGCCTGCTTCCCACAGGGGAAGGTCCTGGGTTTGGTTCCCAGAGCCTCCTAAAAAAAACAAACAAACAAAAAACAACAACAAGCAAACAAGTGAAGGAACGAACTCAGGGGAGCCAATGTGGCTCAGTGGTTGAGCGCCAGCTTTTCCTACATAAGAGGTGATGTCCCAGCTTCAATCCCCAGCCCTGGTACCTCAAAAAAAAATTAAAATCAAAAGAATCTTTACTGCAATCTTGAATCCCATAATACACTTAATGCCTCTCTCTGTACTAAGTTGGTTAATAACATGGCCTTTTCTTTCCCACATTTAGTGATTTAGAATCTAGAAGAGAAGTAAAAAAAGAAGAAGGTGAAGCTTTTGCACGAGAACATGGACTCATCTTCATGGAAACTTCTGCTAAGACTGCTTCCAATGTAGAAGAGGTAAGACACCCTTTTAAATGTTTATCATTTTCTTAATGGAAAGGTTTTATATACCTCGATAATCACTTATTGTGGAACAGATGTAGCACAAGTGGTTGAGCACCTGCTTCCCACATACGAGGGCCCACGTTCGGTCCCCGGTACCTCCTAAAAACAAAACAAAGCGAACAAGCAAACAAACAAAAAAACCAACTTGGGGGTGCCAGTGTAGCTCAGTGGTTGAGCTTCAGCTTCCCACATAAAAGGTTGTGGGTTCAATCCCTGGCCCAGTACCTAAAAAAAAAAAATCCACTTACTGACATTTTTTCTATAAGGTCATAGTCTTTAATATAATAAAGTAGGAAAAGATGTCTGAATTTCTTCCCTTTGAAATGCATTGTAACAAATTTTAAATCAGATTCTTAAATTATATACTGAGTCTTCCCTTAAAGCCTAAATGCTTTAACACATCTTTCTATGTTTTCTCTAAAATCTTTTTTTGTTTCGCATGGGAGGGAACAAAAGAATACTGATGAAATTTGGAAATGTTTTAGGACCTCAAACATTATAGCTATTTGTATCCACCTGTGTTTAAATAAGATTAAACATTTAAATAATGTTATTGCTATATAACATTATACAAAGCATGGGATATATAGATGAAATATACATTATTTAAATTGTTTAAATTGATCAACCTGAACTACTGGAAATTTTCTGAATACATTGTGTTCTCTTATTTTGTGTGTGTTTGGATATATTGTCTATGATTAGACAATTAATTATTTTTACCTATCTAAGGTAAATGTATTTCTATATTCTTTTATAGAAAGAGGAAATGAAGCTGAGAATATAGGTAATTTGCCCAAAGTAATGTTTTTGTTCCCACCTTCTAGGTAAGACTATCAGAGCACCTATAGAAAGGTTCTAGAAAACAAATGACTGAGGAATCCATTATTATAAGGAATTCCATTATTCTAAGAGGATGGCATCTTAGGCAGAAACTAGCACTGTGCCTTAGACATAATAAGCAATCAGTAAATATTTATTAAGAATGATACTTGCTCTTTGAAATATCCCCTGTACCCAGGAGTTGTTTACAGTAATTCAACAGCATTGAGGTTTTCACTGAGGAATTCTTAGCTAAGATACTATACTTGATAAGGTGCTCTATGATCTTAGTGCATTTTGTACTGGCACCAACTAACAGTTTGCCCGTTGTCGCCAACAAATACAGCTTGGTAATGTACAAGAGTAGCCTTTAACTTCATACAGCAAACCCAGAAAGAAATCTGTTCAGTCCCTTTGTTGAGCTTCAAAGAGACATAAAAAGCTGCCTGTTTCAGAGAGGCACGCCTTTATTAGAGATATTGTATTTGAAACCAGAAGTGCTAACATGTTGTGGGGCTTCTGAAAATTATCTTTATTGATTATTAATAATATATTTTCTGGTTGATTTAGAAAATCCTAAAACCAAAATTGTGTGTATTTTAACAAAGGAACCATCCATAAAGTTAGGTATATGGCATCAACTACTGAAAAGTAGTCCTAAGTTTGTACTTTTTTATCTCTGATGTGTTTATGATAATTTTTCTTAACAAGAACCAAAAGGTATTTATTTGTAAACAACAGACATTTAAATGGAATATTATAATATTCCATTAATATTTTGGCAGCACTTATTATAAAAGGTCTGTATCTGTGGTTAATAAAATAATTATTAAAGTTTGAGCTGGGTGTGATACTCTCATATTCGGTAGAGAATAGCATTTTACTTAACAGCATAAGTTAATTTGCCTCTCAAAAGCCTAGTATTTTAAGAAATAATTTGCCATGATTTCATTTTTTAAAGCATTTACAGGCAGATATTATGTAATCATCCTTGGGGGATAGTACTTTAAAAATAAGAATATTTCATGATAAAGTATTTTAAAACTGTGGAGGATTGTCCTTTGGTTCAGAAAGAATGTAATCAAGCCTGAATCTCTTAACATGACTTAGGAACTGATTGAACATAAATATAATAGCCAAGAGACTTCTGCTTCTGGGAGGATGGAGTCAATGTATGTTTCTCTATTCTTCCTGCTACATACAACTAAAACCCTGGACATTATATATAAAACAAACAAAGAAGACTCTGAAAGGTGGAGAGAAGAAGGCAGACCAGCCAGAGACCTTAGGACCCAAGAAACAACATGACAGTGATTTCCTTGGGTTTTATTTATGCCTCATAAGTCCCATTCTGGGTATTGGAAAAACTGGCAACCCAGAAAGATCAATAGGCATAGATAGAAATACCCCAAGAAAAGCCTGTTCTCTCTAGCCATAGAACCAGGAAAGGGGCAACCTAGCAAGACAGGACACTTTTAGAAAATAACTACTCTCCTGAAGCCAAATACCACAGAAAAGACTGTGGCACTGGCCTTACACACCAGCAAAGACCAAGTGGAGATCCTAGACGTCTACCATTGCCCAGCTGTAACAAGGTTTTCCCACCTACAACCAGCCGTAACAAGAAGTCCCCCCATAATGGGTGTCATTGGAGTCCAGGTGGAGAAACCTGTCTTTCTACCCCCATCTGGCAGTAGCAAGGTATCATATCATAGTCAAACCTCTGAAAGAAGAAAAATCATGAAAGCAGGAATGGGACAGACAGTACCTTACAGATGAAAAACAAAAACAGCAGACTTCTCATCAGAAACCATGGAAGCCAGGAGGAAGTTTCACAACATTTTCAAGAGCTGAAAGACCTGTTGGCCCAGAATCCTATACCCACAAAAATATCTTTCAGTAATGAAGGGGAAATAAGACATTCTCAGAGAAAGGAAAATTAAGAATCTCTCAGTAGCAGACTTAACATAAAAGGATTGCTATAGGAAGTTGCCTAAAAGGAAATTATAAAAGAAGGAAAGGAATCTTGGAACACCAAGAGGGAAGAAAGGGCATAATAACCAAAAACATAGATAAATGCAGATTTTTTTTCCCTTCTTGAGTTCTTCTAAATTATGTTTGATGGATAAAGCAAAAGCATTACACTGATGTGTTACTCAATTTATATAGAGGAAATATTTAAACATTTATGAACAGGGGCCATTAATGGATAGTAAAGGGAAATTTGGTTTTTGTACTTGATTTGGATAAATTGTACCACCAGAGGATTATGATGAGTTAAGTCTGTATAATGTTATACCTGGAGTAAATGCTATAAAAAGCTATATAAACAGATACACTCAAAAATATTGGTAAATCAGTATGGAATCTAGAAAATGTTCAGTCAACATACAGGAAGGCAAGAAAAAGAAATTTAAAAATAGAAAACAAAAAATAAGTTGGCTTGTAACTAATTACATTAAAAGTAAATGATCTAAATGCACCAATCATTAGAGATTTGCAGAGTGGATTAAAAAACATAACCCATTCACTAATACAAACTTAATATGAAGAATAAACACATGGAATTAAAACCTAGAGTATAGGTTATTAGGAGATAAAAGGAGGGCTGAGAAGAAGACTGATGCTTAATGTATGTAAAAATTTTAATTAACTTGACAGTAAAAGTGTGGAAATGGATAGAGTTGATGGTAACACATTATAGTGAGTAGAACTAATGCAGCTGGTTTATAAATGGGATTGTGGCTGAAAAGGGTAGTCTAGGGATATAAATGTCAATTGAAAGCTAGAGAATAATCTAGGGACTGAATAACTTAGTGAATCCAGAAGTGGATGAGAATTGTGGTTAATAATACAAATACAAGAATGTCCTTCTATAAACTAGAAAAAACATACATCACTATTGCAAGGTGGTAAGAATGTGGAGATGCATGGGGAAAATATAATTAATGTAACCTGTGGACTGTAGTTAATAGCAATACTGTAGTATTCTTGCTTCAAACACACAATGGAATTAAACTAAAATTCAGTAACAGATAACAGAAAAATCTTCAACAGTTGGAAATTTAGCAATACGTTTCTGAATAATCTATATGTCAAAGAGGAAGTTTCAAGGGAAATAAATACATTGAACTGAATTAAAATGAAAATACAGCATATCACAATTTGTGGGACACAACTAAATAGTGTGGTGAGGAAAATTCATAGGAAGTTTGTAGCCTTAAGCACATATATTAGAAAAGAGGAAAAGTTTCATATCAGTAATCTAAGCTTGCACCTCAAGAACCCAAAACAAAATAAACCACAAAAAAAAGGAGCAAAATATGCCCAAAGCAAACAGAAGGAAGGAAATAAAGATAAAAGCAATGACAAAGAGTTTTTCTTTTGAAAAGATCAATATAATTGACAAACACTAGCAAGACTCAAACAGAGAAAGGCCTACAAATTTCCAGTTTCAGGAATGAAACCAGAAATATCACTAAAGATCCTGCAGGCATCAAAAGGATAAGAGAATAGTGTGAACAACTCTATGCACATAAATTTGACAACTTAGGTGAAATGACCAACTCCTTGGAAAACAAACTACAACTCACTCAATATGAAATAGATAATTTGAATAGCCCTATTCAAGAAATTGCATTTGTAATTTTAAAATCCCCAAGAAAGAAATCTCCAGGCACAGATGGTTTCTCTAGAGAATTGTATGCCAAATGTTTAAAGAAAAATTTACACCAATTCTACACCATCTATTCCAGAACATAGAAGGGAACATTTCCCAATTCATTTTATAAATCTTATGCTATTCTGATACCAAAAACAGAGATAGTGCAAAGAAAAAGAAAACTACAGAGCAATATCCATTATGAATATATTAGCAGAAATTCTCACCAAATATCAGCAAATATAACTCCACAATATATAAGGTTATATACATGTAGATATGTAAAATATATACATTATGACCAAATGGGGCATATTTCAAAGACACAGTGCTGATTCAGTAAGCTGTACCTGGCGTGCGCCCCACCCCGCCCATGTTTGCAGTGGCTGATTTGAGAGGAGTGGGTGCCTCCGCTGCGGCACCATACCCGGGGTGGCAGGTTTTTAATCATTGACCTTGTACAGTCTGTTTGTTGGCTCTGGAAGTGGGGTAGGGGGATAGGGCCGCAAGTCTTTAATTTATTTTAGTAGCCGGGTTTCTGTGCCCCGGTATGTGTAGGCACTGTGGATGGGGGTTTCTTTTCAGTTGAAATGTGTGAAATGTATGGAGATCCTATTTTTTTATACAGGCATTTCAATTAACCTTTTTTGTATGTAAAAAAAACCAAAAGACTGTGATATTGGTAGAAAGATAGACACATAGATCAGTGGAACAGAATAGAGAACCCAGAAATAGACCCACACAAATAGCCCCAACAGATTAGCAGTGGTATAAAAGTAACTCATTCAAGCAAAGCTAGCCTTTTCAACAAATGGTGCTGGAGAGCAGTTGGACATCCATAAGCAAAAAAAATGAACTTTGGCCTAAGTCTCACACTTTTTTTTGTTTTTGTTTCTGTTTTGTTTTTATTTTTACCAGGAGGTCCCGGGGATCGAACCCAGTCCCTCCACTCACACCTTATTATACAAAAATTAACTCAGAATACTTAATGTAGGGAAGCGGATGTGGCTCAAGCAATTGAGCTCCTGTCTACTACACAGGAGGTGTGTGGTTCAGTTCCCATGCCTCCTAAAGAAGACAGTGAGCTGGCGCAACAAGAGACACAAGAAGGGAAAAAAACATAATGAGAGACACAACAAAGCAGGGAATGGAGGTGGCTCAAGTGATTAGGCACCTTCTTTCCACATCGGAGTTCCCAGTGCCTCCTAAAGAAACAAGGAAGACGAACAGACACAGCAAGTGCAAACAACGAGGGGATGGAGAGAAATAAATAAATAAATCTATTAAAAAAACAACAACATAATAACCAAATACAAGCAACTTAAACTAATTAAATTTAACCTGTTGTTTAACATCACAATGGCAATTTATAAACTAAAAATTTAGAATTAAGAAACTTCATAGTCATATTAATGTGAGAATATGGAATATCACTATAAAAGCGTAAAAGACATTTTTGTGAATTTATAAAGAAAATAATTTCCTTTTTAAATTTTAAAAAGTTATTAATTTATTAAATATTTCTTCATTGTGGACATTCCATTAGTCTCTATGTCACATTTCTTTCCAAGCAAATTTTTAACATCCAGGTCCCTCTATGGTAAATTAAATTCTGCATGGTTGGCATATGCATAATGAGCAATGGAGCTGGTTCTGAGATTTCTGTGATGCATAGATTTTCTTAATAACACTTCTCAGAGGTAGCTGGAAGTGAAATTATAATAAATAATATATATATATAATACAATATATTACATTATACTAATATAATTAGGCTATATGAAAGATATTGCATGAAAGACTTGCATGAAAGATATTGGTGAGTATTTCATTTAAAAAAGCAACTAAGGGAAGAACTCCAGAAATAGACATTAGACAGACTTTTTGCACTTTAATGTATAAGCTAGTACTTTTTTTTTAACCAAACAAACAATTCACGATCTCTTATAAGCTCCTTTAAGTACATCATTAACTAGAGGGCATTTGTATGACAGTATACTTATTTTTTTTTTTTTTTTTTTTTTTTTTAAGTAAAGCTTTCTTTTCTTGGCTCTTCCTATACATAATTTCTAATAATATTGTGAAACTGTTAATACCTCCAGTACACTTCCGTAGAGGAGTCTGTTCAACCCTAAGCCCTTATGACAGTATACATTTATTCATTAGTTTTATTTTTCTAAATCACTTATATTAAGGTATTTGGGCAGGCACAGAATAAAATTGAGCCACTATTTTAAATCAGTTTAAGCACTGTCACCATTTTATTTTATTTTATTTTATTTTATTTTTTTATTATTATTATTTTTTTTTATCCCCCCCTTGCTGTGAGGTCTTGCCGCATCAGCCCACGGCGCCGCGCGAGCCGGCCTGCCCTCACAAGGAGGCACCGGGAAGCGAACCGGGGCCTCTCATATGGTAAACGGGTGCTCTATCCATTGTGCCACACCCGCTTCCTGCCGTGAGGTTGCTGCATCAGCCCACCGCACAGCTCAGGCTGGCATGCCCTCACAAGGAGGCCTCGGGACGCGAACCCCAGCCTCCCATATGGTAAACGGGGGC
>JAQZBX010039233.1:0-23110 GCA_029593785.1 Cabassous unicinctus
GGCGCCACTACCATTCTAACCTGCTATGGGATAGAAGGAAGAGCTCAGCTCGATGCTGAAGATTTTAATAGCCAGAACTAAGGCATGACGACTGGCATGACCCTTTTTTAATAATCAAATGTAAATATCAAGGTATAGCATCTGTCTAAGAGGCTTACCAACCAACTTGGGGCAATAGCATCAGCATAGAGTTTGGGTAGCTCCTCAACAAGAAGTTTACAACCGAACAAAGTAACTCAAATCCAGGTATTCCCAGAGCAGCTGAATTCTCCGATGTCTGTGGGAGCGTCGGACGCACTGGCCCGAGAAGCCTTGCAACACAGCAGTGGGGTTTCCAGGATATGCGACGCCAACTGCAAAGATTATTCCTAAACTCGCAAGGAGCAGAAGGCATTTCATTCCTGATACACATCTAATCTGTTTCTATTCTTCTGTTTCTATCTGGGGGCAGGGAGAGGACTGAAAACCAGGAACAGTTTTACAGGCAGAGAGGACAGAAAATGCCATTAACTGCTGATGCTTCTCAGTCCTGACTGGAAAAAAAATCCTTCTGAAAGTGGAGAAAAAGATCCCCTGGTCCTTCTTAGTCAATATTGATTTGAATGGTGGCACAACTCTCCTATTTTTGGAGATGAAAAATGTTGACTTCAGGGAAAACTGCAATAGCCACATGACTGGCTGCATATGAATCGGTCGCCTAAACGTGGTCAGTGCCGACGTGCTGACCGCCTGTAGCCTCCAATGACCAGTTTCAGACGTCCACTAATGCAGACGCACAGGAGGGCAGCAAGAACGAAGATGTGCGTAATTTGTTTTTTTTTATGCAAGGTCAAGACTGCAATTTTTAAAAATCCAAACAAAAAGATTATCAGTTTGTGGCTGAATTCACTAGTAGTAAATATTTGAATCAAAGCACACAGAAACCAGATATGTTAGCAAAAGATGCACAGTGACCTCTGAATGAATCATTCTTTCTACAAAGCATTTCATTTTATACTTGTGCTGGAACACAGCGAAGAACAAAATTTCATAATGGTCTCTTCATTTTATTCACCACGAACATGCTACGGAATAAAATGCAATACTTTTCAGATAAAACAGAAGGGCTGAGCAACTGATGCTACCCATAAATACACACAACCGAGCTGAAGTCTCCTTCCTGGAGGACGATGCTTCCCCGGCTCGGATGCCCCCAGCAGCCCACAAAACCGCCACGGCGCCACTCGCCACTCGCCTTGGAGTGATTCTGCAACACATGATGGAGGAAGAAGCAAGAGGGCAGCTGTTAAATGGGACAGCCGACTTCACATCAGCCTCCGCTCTGCCACCTAAGCTCGCCTGGTTTTGGGTGACGTTCTTGACCGACTCCCTGAATTTCTTCTGTGAGGTGGAGACAAAACGCCGGGACCGTCCCCTGGCGCACGATGCATTCTGGTAGAAAGGCACTGCTCGCAGACCTTTCATCCCAACTTTGACTGAATCGAGACCAGCTTCCATACCCTCCAAGCTGAGTGTGAGGTAGGAATGCGGCGGCCTGAAGATGGGAAGTCGAAAGAGATTCCAAAGAATCTCTGCAAGGAAAAAGGGCAAGACCCAGGCAGGCCAGCATATTTAGGACAAGAATCATCTGAACAATTCCGAGAAGCTTCTAGGAACTGGGCATGTTTGAACCTCTTTGCAAACCATGTCTGCTTAGAGTTGGGGCTGGAAAGGAGCTGCTCCTTACTCTGAAAACCCGGGAATCGAGGCGTGGCCATGGGCAGCAAGGTTGCTGGCTGGCGAGCTGGGTTTTGCCTCGAATCAGCAAAACCTCCAACTGGCAAAGGCACTGCAATTACCAGCAAAGCTCCCGGGTGGCAGAGAGCAAGGGTCTCTAAGGCAGTGCTTTCAAGTCCCACCGAAAACCTTTTCACATGGGACCAAGGGCTTTAAAGCGGAGGTTCTGAACAAGGGGTGTGTGAATTGAAATATAAAAAAAAAAAACAGAACATTATTCTTGTGGGGACGTGTTGGTGCAGGTGTGAAATATTTATTAAATAATACACAGTATATATAGTGTGGACTTAGTAAGGGGTCCATGGTTTTCACCTGAATGGCAAAGAGGTTGGTGGAACAAAAAAGGTTAAGAAGCCCTGCTTTAAAGTTTCTAACTGTCCCCATAAATGAGACAGAATATCAATTCACCCTCCTGGCACCCCAGGGACATTGGGAACAGGCATTTCGTAAACACCATTTTCTCCAGGCCTAAACACAAGCATTCCACCATCCTTTTAATGTGCATTTTTTCCTTAACCTTTTTATTTTTAAATAATTTCAATCTTATAGGACAATTGCAAAAACAACATAATATCCATAAAGAGAGCTCCAGCATACCCCTCCCACATACCCAGGTCCCCCAACTGTAACATTCTGCCACGTCTGCCAGATCACTGTATCTAGGGATCATTGTATCTAGGGATCATTGTATCTAGCTACTTCCTAACTCTCCGTGAACACCCTGTCAAGTTCAGCTGCATCTGTCTTCCAAGCTGGGCCCCTTCCCTACCATTAGATCCTGGTCAGGATGGCGTATGCATTTCATCGCCGCTGTCTCTGTAGTCGCTTGTAAGACATGGTTTCCACATATTGCCCCTGTTCAAAATTTTAAGCACCAAATTCAGAAAATGCTGCTGGCCACAACTAACAGGTGCTCATTTGTGGGCCGTCACTGCCCTCTGCAGCGCCCACACCAGGCCTGGGGCGAGGCTGGACAGAAGGCAGCGAGGAGCAGCCTGAGGCTTCCTGAAGGCTTCCTCGGGACAGTGTTGACCAGCCCCGAGGAAGGACTTCCGCACAGGGACTGCACGGACATGCTCTTGCTCTGTGAGGAAACCTAGGTGCTTGTTGAGAGCAGGGCTCCGGTCCACCCAGGCCTGCCCTGCCCTGCCCTGCCCGGCCGCCTGGTCACATAGCGCTCGTTTCAGTCCAGCCAAACGCACTGTCCTTCCCCAGAAAGGGCTGGCAGAACACAGAGGGACCCTGAAGTGGGCTGAGAGTGACCAAACCCCCCAGGGAGCCAGGGTCGGCTTGAGGGAGGGAAGTACATGAGATCAAGAAAAATGAATACAGACCCCTTCCTTCCCTTCTGTTTTCCTGGAGTTGCGAGGGCTGTGGGGTCATTAAAGAACAAACAATGGACAAAGAAAGATAGCAACTACTAAGGATCCTGGACAAGGGAAAACCAAAACTCACCTTCCCATGTGTTGACTCTCCTCCTCCCACCCCAAGCCTGCGGGGTGTTTCACCAAGAGCCCCCTGCACAATTAGGGACAGACCAAAAGACTTTTCTCACCTGGCTTTCACTAAATGCTTTAGGATGCAAAGAAAGAACACTTACTTTAATGGAGATATACCGACAAAAGAGAGCCCTTTCCATTTCACTTTCTCAGTGCAAATGCCATCCCCCGCTGCATGGCCCTGTAAGTTTGCCTTATTTAACTTTACTTATGTAACAATTTTGAAGTATAAGATCACTCTTGTTTTCAGAGCAAAAATATTACATGTCCTTTTATAAATGCCAGTGTCTCGATTTCCAGAATGCATTTAAGCAAAGTACAGACGCGGGAGTTAAGACGAGCTGTAATTAAGCGCCGCCGAAAACGGTGCTAGGAGTAAGGACTCACCACCTTGCTGCCCTCCTCCACTCCTTCATGAAGTGAATCAACCAATTAATCCCGGCCATGTGGAGCGTGGCGGGGAAAATGGGGAAGGTGATGCCGCCGCGGCCTTCAGGAAGTTAAAACCACGTCCTGGAGACGAAAGTGACATGATGAACGTGAAGCCATGGAGGCTGGGCCCGACCGTGCAGTGGGGTGTCAGACCCCCAGAGCATGGATTCTGAGAAGAGGCTGGCACGGCCCAGGAGGACGCACTGAGCGCCGTATCCCCAGGTGTCCTGGGAGCCAGGGCTGGTGTGGGCAGGGGGCTTGAGGATGAGAACCAAAGGAGAAGTCCAACCCTGGAAGTCCACATCACACCGCCTGAAGGCTGTGCCTTCATTTCGTAGTTGTAAATCTTCTCCTCTGCGTTCACAAACGTGGCCTGGGAACGGAACATCCAATTTCCATCTGCCAACAACAGCTCCACGTGTGCAAGTTTCACTCACCACAGCGCTCAGATTGTCTGCAGCTGATTCACTACGCGTACCTTCGTTTTTCAATCAATTCTGGCAGGAAATTTTATCTTCTGATTCCCGCCATGAAGGCTGAGGCATATTCATTCCTTTCCTAGCCATTCCTTGACTCTGATTAACCTTTACAAGCCATTTGGCTCTGCACATCACTGCCCTGTCTATTGTAGGCCCTATTTTCTGATGCCCCTAGACGTGGCACGTGAGTTTCCTTAGCTCTGCTCGCTAAGCAGGTATTGGGCACATACTGACAAAAAAAATTAATGTGACCAATTCTATAATCAAAGAAATAGGATGTAGGAAATAGGAAATATTTTCATGTGATAAGGGAAATGATGTCACATGAAAAATGGAGAGTATAGGGAAGAAACCTATACTGTCAAATAGAAAATAGTTCTCATTTAGAATAGCCTCATTTTAATATTCCAAAAACTTACATGATTGATGTTAATATTTCTTTCACTATTAATCCTCAGGCTCAACATAAAAAGCATTTGTATTATTCGTAATTTGATCATTATATCATAAGGGAATTCACTGTGCACTGGCTATCTGGATGCAGTTACCTGGCCTGCAGGTAATTACGTGCTACAGAATCATCAGGGTTCACCTGGTATATGTAAGCCACCCAAGTGGAATCAACAAATCTTAGGCTGCATGAGAGATTCAAGCTAGCGATGAGGGCCGGGGACAAGGGTTTGGTATTGAGAAAGTAGTGAGCTGTGAAACTTGAGAGAGATTTATCCCCACAACTTAAATAAATCTATTTAGATTAGGACACATCCAAAGTTTGTAAAAGAAAAGTGGAATTTTTAAGGAAAATGTCATATACTGTCATATACTGAAAACAGTTGTTTTCCCCCACCTAATTAGAGAAGGTGTTTATTATTTTGGAAAGACCTTTACGTCTATTTAAAACTTTAAGGAGAGATTTGGTATATCGGGTCCTCTTCCTATCAGAGGCTGAGGCCTACCATCTGTTCAGAAAAGGGGTAGCATCTACAATAGTAAAGTGCCCATTCTGCCGGCACTTGCCTTCCACCATTTCTTCCAAGAATGTGTTGACAGTGGAGGCCTGTCTGTAGAGAAAACAGCCCAAATATCTTTGCGGCACTAGGCATCCCAATCCTGGGTCAGAGCCTTCACTTTGTAAACTAATCTCAGGGAAATGCTAGGCTCTGAATTATTCATGTGTGCAAAGACAAATCTTCCTTCACTGAGCATATATTTTAAAGTACAGGAATAACTCATGAAATTTGAGGCCGCAAAGAGGGGGCAGGGACGGGAAGAATGAGGAAGACCTAAGCCTTGATAAAATGACTTCTGAAATGTGGTCATTTGTTGGAGGAAAGTCAAAAAGCAGAATAATTTAGTGCAGCAGTTTGTTTGTGTTGCCTCGGAACCACTTTTTTTCAGGGAAAGCTAACACAGATGCTCCATGTGTAAAAATATCGCGGCCAAAGTCTGTGGTTGAAGGAGGCCGGTCCAGGAAAGGGCTTGCGTTACTCCTGGAGGGATTTTCCCAGCATGCCCCGGGAATGGCAGAGATGCTGTGAAAACTTCTGCTCAACAGGAAAGCATGTGGTTTGGGAGCGGACACACCAGTATGGAAGGATGGGAGCAGCCCTCACCATCTCTAGAGCTCAACTTTTTTTCTTATTTAAATTATACCAATTTCACAGAGTTGATGTCATTTAACATAATAATTTTAAAATGGCCCCATTGCCAGGCACAAGAAACACCTTCACTCTGCTTTTTATTGTAGTCCTCCACTGTAAATCAGAACCAGTTTATAAACTTAAAGTTTCATTCACAATATTTCTTCTAATTAATGCATGCATACATGGAAATTAAAATAAATTACCTAGAGTCATCACCCCTAAACAAAAAAAAATCAAGAAATGCACATTTCAGGGGAAGCGGGTGTGGCTCAATGTATAGCGTTTACCATGTGGGAGGCCCCGAGTTCGCCTCCCAGGGCCTCCTTGTGAGGGCAGGCCAGCCGGCCCACGCGGCGCGGTGGGCTGATGCAGCGGGACCTCACAGCAAGGGGGAGATGAGCGGACACGGAAGAAACACACGGCGAATGGACACAGTGAAACACAAGAAGCAAGGGGGGATAAATAAATAAATAAATCTTTAAAAAAAAAGAAAAAAAAGAAATGCACATTTCAAATCAGACCCCCAATAACAAAATTATTTTATAAAAATTCATTTTAATTTTACCTGTTAACAATTTTTAGATGGTGGCAGAATGATTGGTAAGAACACCTTTCAGCAGGTAGAGTCAATGACATAAACAGATAATATCTCCATAGGCAACTTCCTATTTCATATTCTCTGGTAGTCACAAGTAAAAATTATGATAGGGGTGGTAAAATCTAGAAATAGAATTGTTTCCGTGCATGATGTTAAAGGGTGTGTAACAACATGGGTAAAGTGGCTGGGTCTTGTATTTCTTTTTCATCTTGGATTCCCTGCAGTATCATTTTAAACTTTTCAGGCTTCATTTTATTTTTACTGTGCTTCTTAGAGAATACATAATAAGGCAAGAATTATATATCTATTGTAACTTCATAAAGAGAAGGTAAAAGCTCATATATCACAGACACACAAGAGGGCTTCAGAGCTTCCTCCATCAATAAAATGAGAAGCCACATCAGAATTAAGACGTGACAAGATATAGATTCAGTACCTGAGAAATATTAGATTTGGACAGACTGCTGGTTGCCCCCCACGTCCATTCTCTATTTGTCCACAGTCGTAGGACCCCCAGTTTGAGCTGGACACAAGGGCCCCCAGCCTTCTTTGCATCTCGACGTGTCCTAGGAAAGCCAACTGGTTAAAGCCCAGGTCTCGTGCGTCCCCTTCTGGGAGGGCCTCTGAAAAGGCAGACTGCATGCCGGCCTGGCCCTTTCTTTGGCCCCACCTCCACGCGCCAGAGTGCACGTGGCTGCTGTACGGCCGCCATCTTGGGCTTGAAGACGAGACCACACCCTGACCTCAGCCCAGCGTGAGCCCAAGGAGTGACATGCCATCCATCTGAGGGAGCTGAGCCAAACAAAGGCCCTGGTCAGCTTACCTGCAGCAGTGCTACCTGAAATAAGGTCCTTCCGCGTTCGTTAACAGAATCCAACCCTGCTTCTCTACTCCCCCTCTTCTGCGCACACACCACCCTACTGGCTCCTCTGTACTGAACGAGCCCCATTTCTTGTCTTCCTGGCTCATCCATGCCTCCTTTCCAATCCATGCATCACAGTCTTGTCAGAACCTGCTTCTAGAACAAACCTGATCATGCTTCATCACCATCATGGGCCCTTCAGAATCTACCTCCCAGAGCTCTCCAGGCCGCCTCACTCCACTTTCCCTAAAACAAATGTGCTCAAAGCTCCAATCCTAGCCCAGCCTGCTGCTTCTCCAAGGCTCAGGGGCTTTCCCTGCTCAGAGGTTTTACCCAAGGTTTTCCAAATGGAATTCGCTTCTCCAATTTTCTTCACAATCAATACCAAATCAATCTTTCAGCATCCATTAAAATGCCAGCTCCTATTTCAAAACTTTCCCATCAAACAGGGAGAAGTATTCTCTTTCTCCTCTGGGTTACCTTTATTCTTTTTTTTTTTTCCCAAAGCATTTTATACAAGGGGCAATAATTAATTCATCTCCTTACATATCCACTAAAACCATGAATAAAGACAGGCACCGTAAATGAAACACCCTGCCACTCTGCCTGGCAAACCTGGTGTTTGCTCAGTAAAGGTTTCATTCATGCACTTATTCAATCGATAAATATTCTGAATGTCCAACAGATACCACGCGGTGTTCTGGGCAGTGGAATATACAAGTGGATCGTGTGGACCCAGAACCCATACTCAGAGAGCTTACGTACAGTGGGCAGGGGAGGGGCAATCAAACCCTACACACTTTTATATATATTATATATACTCAAATAGTGCTGAATCAGTTAGGAAGTTAGAGAGGTACTAGGAGAGGGCAAGGGGAGTTTATTTTAGATTGGTCAGGGAAGGCTCCTCAGAGGGGGTGATCCTAGAGCAGGGATGTAAATGGAGCGAGGGAAGATCTGAAGGGAGAGTGGTACAGGGAACAGGCACAAACGAGTGCAAGGGTCCAGAGCAGACGAGGCTCTGGACGTGGGGAGGAAGGGAGGTTGCCGGCTTCTCTATCCCTGAGCGCAGACAGCAGGTTCAAGGCCTCAGCAGGGGACGTTTCCTCTAACACTCCGCAGGCTGAGATATTATTTCAAGTGTGATGGAAAGTCACTGCAAGGTTTGAGGGAGATTTAACATGATCTGATTTTTGTTTTTAAAATATTTCTCTGCCTAAAATAGGGAAAATAGACTGGGAGGCGGTGCAGGGTTTGAATCAGTGGATGTGAAATGATAAAATGGTATGTTATTTGACTCTCACCCAAAAGTAGACCACAATGAAAATACTAATAAAGGAGAGCATTTTTAGGGCAAAAAGAAAAGCTTTACTTCAAATTGCAACTGAACACTGCAAATCTCTTAAATATATGATCTTAATATGTTTAATATATTAATTAATATATCTAATAAATGTATTTTATATTTAATTATCTTAATTCAAAATCACCTATTCCTGTTGCATTGTTATATTCTAAATAAAATGACAGAATTCTCAAACTCCCTCACTTGAAAGTATATTCATATTTAAAGTGAAAGGTTTAAAAGGTAAATGAAAGCATGCCATTTGGCATTCATATAAATATATTTCTAAAAGTAGACTAGTGAGCCTTTGGTTTAATGCTCCATCTTCCTTATTTTCCCTCCCTCCCTCTTTTTCTCCCACTCTTTCCTTCATTTCTCTTTATTTATTTTTCTTTCTCTCTCTATTTCACTGCTTCCTCCTCCTCTTTCTCTTCCCTTTCATTTCACCTTTATTTCTCTTTCTTTCTCAAATTGCCCCAAATAACCAGGCACCAAAAAAGGCAGAAAGGAAATTTTCAAATGACTTCAATCCATTTAAAGACTCGCAAGTTGGGCTGTCAGGCCAGACAGACAGATGGATGAAAAAAGTCACTTTCTTTGTCATAGCCTGGAATTTTATCAACTCAGTGTGAAGAGTGATAAACCACTGGAAAAATGATTTATTACTGCATAAATGCAGTTTACAGAACTTACCAAAAAGAAAAACTAAGATGGGTGGAGGGATGATTTTACCAACAACTTTTTAAAAATCTTTCTATGAAATAGACAAAGCATGCTCAATGGGGTACACTCTGCCATCATATTAAAATTTGGCAGTTAAATCCACCTAAATATAGGCTGATTCTAAAGGTTCTCAGCGAATAAAACCTATCTTTTGCCAACAAACTTGTCATCCTAATAAGATAAATATGTTTTTGCAAATTAAAAAAGTTATCATCAGGTGGCTTCAGATGTTGCATAGGGAATTACTCAACACAAATTATTCATATAATGAACAGAAATCCATTAAGTTGTTTTTCCCCAAAATGACGTGTTTAATACCTAAGGAAGCATGCAGGCACCCCGCCTAATTAACAGATATTTGCAGATACCTATACTTTGTGCTAAACAAGCCCATTCTTTCTGAAGAACAGCATAAAGAAGCTGACTCCCATTTATCTAGAAAATTGTTCCCTCTACACTTCAAAAAGTACTCAGGAGATTCCAAAACCAGTCTCTGGGATTCTTTCCCTTTTCCAAATTCCTGAGCCTTAATAAGTGAATCAAAGGGTGCACAGTACAATAAACAGCCAGGTTTAACTAATTTGGGTGAACTAAAAACATACTTCTATTCATTGCAGCAAGTCTTTCAGAAGCCATTTGAGGGTCAAGGCCTCTTCCTGAGTTAGCAGCTGCTGAGGCTTGGCCCCAGGAGAGAGGCAAATAGCACACTGTCACAAGACACTAACAGGTACATACCAAATCCTTGCATGTATTAACATTTCATTAACTTATCAATTTAGTCCAACAAGTAGAGCATCATTGGCCAATACTGATAACATAAACTACACAAAGGTGGAAACAAAATTACAAAGGTAGTGATCTAAAGTCAATTTTATCAAAGTCTTGCAAATCCTACTTCCAATCCCAATTTTCTTAAAATTTGGCTCTAAATTTAGAGAAAAGCATCACACTGTATATGTGCAAAATCATCCAAAAGGATGATAGAAAGTACACCTGAAGAAATCTATTACAGGAAGGCTGGATGAGTCACTTTCCAGAAATTTGCCATGCCTGAAAGTGTAAGTCCCTCCAGTAAAGTGAGCTCAAGGAGAGACATTCCATTGTATGAGAAGCTCTGTGTGTTCACAGCAATTACCTCCGGGGCGTGCCCAACCTCAAGGAGAATGACAGACGAGGAGGAAATGCAAATCCAGCACAGATGAAATGATGGCCAAGAAAGAACCACCAGGGTGTGTGAGGAGCAGTGCTGCAACCCCCCATCACGCCTCTTCTCCCGCTGATCATTAAGCTTTCAGCAGTGTTTATGCAACAGAGAGGAAATGTTGACTCAAGATTTCACACGCTCACTATTCACACAAAGAGGAAACCGTGAAGAGTATAATCTGCAATTACAGTACCTGCTGTAACGGGATCACTGTCACCGAACCCGGCTATTAGTTGTTGCACACGCTGTCAAATGCACAACTTCTGAATTGGGGATCTCCTGGCATGATCATTTGAGATACAAACCTGAAAGCTCATGATTTTTTTTTAATCAAATCAAATTGGTTGAAACAATACCAACTCAAATAAAAGATTCCCAATGGTGGTTTTAAATCCCTAATGGTAGAAGAAATCATCCCTTTTATTTCACGATTTCTATAGTCTTTTTCAAATTGAAATTAGTCTGTCACTGCTTTTAACCATCTTCACGGTGCAATACTGTAGAACAATGTGACTCAGTTTTTGGTGAATGGACAAAATAATGACTGTAATTCATGAATGCCAACCTCATTTCAAGCATAGAAGATGCTCAGTAAAAATGTGTTGAATAAATGAACTTAATAGCTGTACCTTTAATAACCTGCTGGGCATAGACTCTGATCCTGTATCATTGAGGAATCTGTGACAACCGAGAATTGAGTTGTAACTGGAGATATATGTGCTATAGACTACCTTGGAAACCATTTATCTATATGGCACTATGCTTAGATTCTCAAAATATTTGAATCCTGTGTTTACCACTTATCACCTCATTACTGAGTGAACATAATAGCACCTTAATTTCAATTTCTGATCTACAAAATTGGGGTCTAAGTATCTTCCTTGCAGAGCTGCTGTGAGGATTAAGAGTCATTTAGTAAGATCACTGATCTGAACGGTTCTAGAATAAGACTTGCCCTGGTCATGTAGCAATCATTATGCTAGTATCTGTCCATCCTTCTTAGAGACTAAATTCTATTCCATTATGTCTTGAATAAAACATGAGAAAGATCATGGCACATTGGATGGTGACTTGAAGCAATCAAACACCCACTATGTTTTAAAATGACATTGAATAAATAACTAGAATTGGATCAATATGATCCATTTTGAGAAAGGATTAATACTTTCTTGTATCATTTTTGCCTACAGGTAATTGAAACACCTAAAACAGAAAGATCATGTAAAGTATAACCCTCAGACTACATTTCAAAGCGAGTTTTGACAAGTGAAGAGATATCACTCCAGAGCTGATTCCTTAAAAAATATGGTGCCAACTTAACTTTAGTTTCAAAGATAATTTAGAAATGGTGTTTGAAGTGGCCTTTGCAAAACAATTCGAAAGCTTTTACCTGGGTCAAGCTGCAGATTACATGTGTCCTGAACTGCTCAGTGGCAGAAATGTTTGGATTCTCTTAAATGGAAATGTAACTGCTTTCTTTTTACTCCTTGCATTCTTGAAAATTGGAATGTAAAACTTCCATCCTCGCCTCCAAGGAGTAAGTGCAGATGAAGACACACAAGTGCTATAGGAATGGGAAGATGTATATTCTGAAACTTGTGTTTCCTGTTAAAGGTGTACCTGATGTCTGAGTTGGCCAGAGATGCCATACAAAGACGACATAATGAGGCCTGAAGGCCAAGATCAAGATACTGACAAGGCCTGCTTTCTCCGCCATGTCTCTGTGGCTCTTTGGAGCTGGCTGCCAGCAATCCTCGGGGTTCCGTGGTTTGAATCTCTGCACCCCTTGGCCATGGCCTCTCCTGGTTCTGCTGATTTCTGCTTCTTCCTTAGACTCCAACCCCTGGCTTCAGGTTTCTTCTCCAGCTGGGCCACCCTTCACCACAAGTCACCCTCCAGAGCCCCATTTATGCTGCTTTCACACCACAGGAATGCGGACTGAGGTCAAGAACGTGTCTATGTTGGGGTGCATGACTCAACCTACGACATGGGACCATTACATTCTTCTTGGGAAAAAAGAAGAAAAGTGGGGTCTTCTACTGTGTTTTGTTTTGTTTTGGTTTTTACAGCTTGGAGAATGAAAAGGGTATGGAGGTAGAAATGCAAGAAGGGGCAGGGTCCATGAGTCCAGGTAGGGAAGTGAAGGGACGACAACACGGAAACTTGAAAGTTTTCAAGAAGAGCAAGACCACCATCCCACCTTGGCGGATCAGGGCAGACCACAAGGAATCTTGCCTCCCAGTCGGGCTTTCCGGGAACGCACCTCGGCATGAGGCCCCGCAGCCCTCGCAGCACTGGTGAGCCGTGTCCACACCCATGAAACAGGGACAGCAGTGACCTGCCGCCTAGATGGAGCTCACAACTTCTGACCACACTGCGTGGAAGCCCTCCCAGAGTATTGAGGAAGACTCGGGGGTACAGCGAGGGCTCCCCTTCATCGGTACTCGGGCTAACCTAAAAACCTTGAAAATCTGACCTGCTTACTGAGGCCTCCTCTACAGATGTTTACTAATTAGCTAGAATTTCTATAGTCGTCCTGAAATGGACCCAGTTAAATACGCAGGTTTCAATCCAGACCACACATTGGAATCACGTGGTGGATGTTTATAAACTAGCAGTGCGTGGCCAGGTCCATTAAGCCATAATCTCTGGAGAATCAGTTAGTTTATTATATGAAAACCACTGGGTAGAGTACAATGAGAGGGAAAGAGCCTCTAGGGTCTGGGCTCCATTGAGCTCTTAAAATTGGCTCTGTTCATGGGAACAGACATGCTGGAGAAATACACTGTGGCTTGGGAAAAAGAAGCCTGATGGAAGAGCTGGTGAACGGTTTCATTATCCCACTGAGGGAAAAAATGCCTCAGTCACCCACCTACTCAGAGCTTGGCTCTGGCCCCCAGCGACACCATGTAAAATGGCCTCTGACATTTGGAAATGGAAATCCATCCAAGCCTTCTTTGTAAGCTATAAATCCACTCCTCACCATTCTGCAAATTTCATAGATGTTTCTTAAGAGATTACATTTTAATTCCTAAGCACATGATCAAGGTCCATTTGAAAGAAATCCAGCTTTTGTTCAGAATAGTACTGAAGGGGTTTTAGAAACGTTGAGGAGTCGAGCAGACAGGAGAGAGCAGGTCATACATGAGTGTTATCGTGTAGTTCACTCTTGTTGGTAAAATGTCAATCAGAAAAATCATGGAAGCCATAAGGGCTACAGGAGCTTGTCATTTTCTTTCCCTTGTTTAGACTTCAAATACAATAAAGTTGACTCTAAATATTTAATAATAAAGAACTCTTGGTTAAATAAAAATAAAAAGTCTCCCAAGGCCATTCTCCAGATTTAATCACTGTTAACCACCACATGAATCTCTTCTCAGATCTCTTCCAAAATGGCAAGAACCATAGTGCACAAAGAGGATGTTTTCATTTGTCAAAAGGTGCCGTTGCAAAAATACCAGAAATGGGTTGGCTTTTATAAAGGGGATTTATTTGGGGTAAAAGCTTACAGTTTGGTAGCTGCAAAAATGTCCAAATCAAGGCATCATTGGAGACGCTTTCTCACCAAAGGGTGGCTGTAGCAGATCCTGGAGTCCTGCACCTGGGAGGCAAGATGGCAGGTCTGCCGGCCTCTCTCTACTTTCTCCTGGATGCCTGCTGCAGACGACCAGGCATCTCTCCCTGGGCCTCATCTCCTTGAGGCTATCAGGGCTTCTGTGTTTCTGCAGCTGAAGGGAACCTGGAGTCCTCTCTCTCACATGGGGCGGTTAAAATGACAGGGCTTCTTTTTCTGTGTTTCTCCTCTTTGTGTCTCTGTTTGTATGAGGCTCCCATAAGAGGGCAGAGCCCCAGTCTGAGTCACGCCTCACTGACGTAGTCCAATCAAAAGTGATCTAATCAAGGTCCCTTGAATTTAATGCAATCAAAGGGCCTCACACCTACAGGAATGAATTAGTTAAAAAACGATCTTTCTGGAATTCACCAAATTCAAACTGTCACCCTAATTTTCTAGGGTGGATGAAAATGAGCATATCTTTGCAAAAATAGGATTTTATGTTAACGATTGTTCTTTAACTTGTTTCTGTTGTCTAAAAAAATGCATAATCTGGGAGCGGGTATAGCTCAGTGGTTGGTACCTGCTTCCCACATACGAGGTCCTGGTTCAATCCCCAATATCTCCTAAAAATAATGCATAATTTACATAATTCATTTTAGTACAGATAGATGTACTTATTTTTAAGCAAAAACATACTGGTACATATTTGATCACCACCTGATGTCTATTCAATGACTTATGTATTGGGGATATTTCGGATATGTATACACTTCTGCAACTGCATGTATTGCTGCAATAAATTCTTAGATATGGAATTCTGGACCACAGGAACGTGAGTTTTAAATGCTTATTCCAAATTGCCTTCCAAAATGAGGGAGAGCAGTTTGCATATGGCCTCAGTCCTCCAGATGTTGATGGAAAGGGACCCCGTTCCCATTTCAGCAGTCTTTGCTTACTTTTCCTACCAGGCTTTTGGATAGACTAGAACTGGGGGGCAGGGTCCAGCTATTCCTGTAATTAGCTCCAGGCCTTTATAAGATGGACACCACACAGACACAATACCTGATAAGCTGTGAGCATTTATGCTTTAAAGCTTGGAATCTAATTTTATGATGTATTTTATATAGCTATTTCTTTCAAATTCCTTATTTTATTTAATATCTGCTGGCTAAAATTAATATTGAGATTTTAAGACCCTCACGTTGTTAGTCTCAACCTTGCCTTTCATTGGAACATTGGAATTACCTGGGAAATTTACAGAAATATCCACCTGGGGAGTGAGGGGGTGGCAGAGAGCTTAATGTGCAGTCAGGGTTGAGAACAAATGCTCTACAATCAGTTAAATTTTAGATTTATATAATTTTTACTTTAAAAATAACTAAGAGCGAATTTGTTTTTAAAAAGTGGGTAGATAAATACATTTTAGCTTATTAGGAGTTAAGTGTTTCCTTTAACATTTTAAATTGAATCTGTTTGATTCCAAACCGTGATTTACTTTCAAAGATTTACTGATTTGGAGCCAACCATGAATCCAAATGTAAAGACCAATTTATCATTATTTATAATAAATAAAAACAAAAGTCTCATACTTTTATTATTGAGTCTTAGGGAATAAAAAGACTCTCTTAGCAACTGTTTATTTTTCATTGTTGTTATTTGTTCATTTACCCCTTGCACAAGTATTTATCTCGTGTCCACTACGTGCCACAGAATTGCTCTAGGAGCTTGGGACTCAGCTCAACACAAGCAGCCCAAGTCTGTGCCGTGGCACTTACACTGTTCTGAAAAAGTTCATCATAATAAATAAAATCAAGGAGTGATTTTTGTTATGCTCCTTATCTAACGTTATTTTATTTCTCATTCATTAATAATATGCAACACAGCTTATTTTTAGCACATTAAGCTGATGTCAAGGTAGTTAATATTCTCTTTCAGGAGCTGGAATTAGTCATCTTAATGAGAGTGTATTAATTTTAGGAGAATACTTGACCCCCTTTAAGTTCTCAAAGGTGGAGATTTAGATGAGATCATTCCTCTTTACATGAAGAGGGGAAATTACAGCAGATAGGACGATGAGAATTCCATTCATGAACACAAGAAAGTAAAAAGAGCAAGGACAAGTTGCCAGTTCAGTGTTTAAGCACCTCGTGATGAGTTTCGAGTCAAGCCCAAGCTGAAGAATATAGAATCATGTTACTCTAATTTTCATCTAATACCTGATAAAAAAGAGCTGCAAGTGACCCAAAATTTACTTTTTTCTCTCTGGTAGTTTATCTTTTTCTTTTTGGCTAAGAGTAAGAACAGAGTTCTAATCATTATATAATCTCTTTGGTTAGTTTTATTTTTAAATCATTACTTTACAATATCGTTGCCACAGGCAGTGCTATAAAATCCAAAGCCCTTTGGGCCCTTTAGACGATTTATCTTTTTACGTCCTCATAGTCACTCGGCTAGGTAAATATTATCATCTCGTTTATACTCTTCCTGAGATTCAGAGCAATTAAAACCTGCCCAAAGCCACATAACTGAAAGGGGCGAACCCAGGCCATACCTGAGCCCCTGTAACATCTAGTTGTAACAAACAGGATCCCACAAGAGATGTGGAAGCAAGTGTGGCAAATCCAAAACAAGTTAAGCTGGTTAATTTAAAAAAACACTCATACATCTCTTAGATCTGCTAAAATTAGTAGGATACTTAAATAAAAAAATTTTTCTTCCTCAAAAATTGTTATGTAGGGCAATATTGTATAACAATGCCTGAGCTAACCCAATATTTCCCCTCCAAAGAATCATTATGAGGCTTGCTTTTACAGATTGTTTTTTGGCGTCTGGATAAAATAGGGGAAAACCTCACCGTTGGTTCTGCAATGGTGGATTTCCCTGGAGGTGAATGTGGTCCTTCAGCAGACACCTCTCCGAAGTCACTATAATTTTGGCCTCTTCACTCTTCAGGAGAGAGCTCTACAAAAGAATCACCACCTCTCCCTGATGTTTAATCAAGGCTCAGCATGCTAAGGGCCTTTTCTGAAAGCTCACTGGCAGGAAATCAAAGCACCTTTCTTCAAAAACAATAAAACATGAAACAGAGGGGTCCATCTGCCAATCAAGATAGATTTATCTAAAGAAAAAATTCTCAAAGAATAAAGAGCTTTCACACTAATTAATATCCATTATAGCTCCTCACCAGTTTAAAGGCTTGAGCAAAGTCAAGAATTATCCACCTAATTCAAGTTCAGAACATGCTTTTATGTCACTTACCTGGATTGACAAGTGAGATTACTTCCCCCCAAAATACCCAAATAATTAACTCCAATTTGCACTTCATATTTGCAAGCATAACCTCAGTATGGGGGGACCTTACAAATTTCCCTGGAGTATGACATTATAATCAATTATTTGGTATCACATCTGATTCTGTACACATCTATTGCTTACCCATCTAACACCAGGCACTCAGACACTAGGAAAACAGAAATTTAGGTCATACCCTTGCTTTTGAGCAGTGTAGAGTCAATTGGACTTCTGCTTCCTGCGGAGTGTTCCGACATCCTATATGCTTTTATTCAATCTGAAGAAAGTTAGACTGGACCAAAGATGCCTTATATCTTGTGCCTGAATTCCCACTACATCATGCCTGCAAGCTGGCTATGCAACCCATAGCTGCACGCATCTCAAGCTAGAGCTTTGTATCTCTGGACAGCTCTTTAATATAATCAGTTGATATTTTCCTATATAATTGGCAATAATAAAACCTACATGCAATTTGGGGAAACTCTGTGAAGTATGTGGGGCAATCAGGAAGTAACCTTACTGCAGTCACATGAGGAAATTTCTCTAAATAGCTTTGAACCAAATGCATGGAGCACTTACAGGAAGGATGCTTGAAAATACAAATGGGTATTTTTATTTTCCCTCTTTCACCTGTAAATATATAGTGTACAAATGTTATATATATCCCACCTCCCCCATCCCGCAAACACACACACACAGAATCACAGAATAGTGGACAATCCAGTCCATTAAAGGACTTGCCATAGGCTGTGAACGCTGCCATCTTCCTTCAGTGACAGACCTTCTCTGAAGAAAGAGGAAAATGCGCAAAGTTGAAACGATGCACAAAGCCCTGACTACAAATTCGCTTTTGAACTAAATCCAGGGGCCTAAAAAACTCAGTGACATAAAATCTGCACCCTTAGCTGTGCTGATGGCCATCTTAACAGGACCAGCTGGGCGGCGAAATGCCTGGAGCTCCCGCTTCCCAAATGTGTCCCCCAAGTAGCTCAGGCTCACCAGAAGGCGGAAGCCCCCCAGGCAGGAGGCTGTAAAGTGGCCTGTAATCTCCCGTGGAGGACCACAGTCAGCTCAGGGGAGAGGGAGGGAAACACTCTGCTCTATGGGCTCTCTCGAAAGCTCTCTGGAGTTCAGGAAACTTTCTCAGTTTCTGTTGCTGTAGACACAAAAACCAATGGTGATAAAATGATTTAAATATGATGACAAAGTATTTTAGGGTATATTTTTGTTACCTTAAAACATGCATCATGTGGTTTAAATTATGAGCAGGAAAACATCCATTTTTCTGTTGTAACCAACAAAGGAATGAGCTTAGCTTATCCCCACAGCCCACGGCCGTGTCCATGGTCTTCTGTGTTTGCCCTACTCTCTTCTACCCACCCACAGTGAATGGCAGCAGGACTCAGAGTCTTCTCCACGGCTCCAGCAGTCCCGCTGGGCTCTTGCCCACCGGCTCCCAGGGACCCACACGAATCACGCCACTCCCCGGTTCAGCTCAGGAGCAGCTCCTCCTGCTTGGTGCTGGAACCCACAAGGAGACTGCAGGCCTAACACACCCATCCCAGAAATGCCATCCTCTGCCTCCTGAGTGCCCTGGAGGAGGGAGCGGGGCTGAGTTTCTAAATACGCAGCAGAATAACTGAGGCTCCACATTCTGAGCACAAGGGCACGTGGCATGGAGCAGGCCCAGGAGGCGGATGCAGGGGAGGCTTTGCAGAAGGCGTCAAGTAAATAATTTTCAGTGGGGCTCTTGAAGAATGAGTCGTGTGTTTTCAGGCAAACTGCACCCCACGCAAGAGGAGGCAGAATATTCCAGGAGTCTCTAGGGTAGGAGGGAAATGAGAGTGGCAATAAGAACAGGGCTAGGTCCAAGAGGAGCCTGGAGGGCTTGCTGCAAGCCCCTCTACAGATTCTCAGCTTGACCCAAAGCTTGGTGATATGATCAGAGGTGTGTCTCCTAAAGACGATTTTAGCAAGGTGAACTTCTGACCAAATTTTAAAAAAGAAAACAGCTATGCACTGTGTTAGCCATGGGAAACCTGAGAAAAATGCCCATTGAAGAACATTAAGATCCTGGTGAAATGTTATTTCCTAATAAAAAGTAAATTACCAAAATAACTAAATGCATTAGAAAGCCTGGATAAACCAGTAACCATCAAAAACATTTTACATGTACTTTTTTGCATTTTAAATAACTTATTATGAGCAATGCAAATTACATATAAAAGTAAAAAGGCATAAGAAATCCACATTTACTCATTGTTTTGGACTTTGTCAGTGAATAATCAGAAAATTTTAAAATATTTTCTAAGAACTATCATTCCAAAACCAGTTCACGGGTGAAATCTTTTAAACTTCTTACATTCTGGTGTACTCAAAACGTTGGCAGATTGGGCAAGAAACCAGCATAAAGTGATACCAAAAACTGACCCCAAGAACACAAAATAAAACACTAGATATGGTTTTTATATTAATGTAAATATGAAATCCTAAATATTATTAAATCAATAAGAATAATGTAATAACACAAAATATTAATAGGAAGATTTGTTGAAGAAATGAGTCAACATAAGGTATCTAAATTTAATTCCTAATACAACTACATCAAAAAATTGTCCTCATAGCTGACAAAAGTCTTTGAAACATTTCTACATTTATTGCTAATTTTAAAAGTTCAGTGAAATAACAACAGTAGGCATTTTGGTATAACAGTGGATAGTTGAACACTTGTGGCATTCCCTTGAAATCTAAAATGAGATAAGTTAAAATGCAAACACTAAAAATATATTTCATGAAGGCTTCCTATATGAAGGCAAGCTCATCTTCATACAGCGGACATGAGACTTGAACAAACAGATACAAATGCTACTACATGGTAAGAAACAATAGTGCAAAGACTCCAATTTTCGAATTTACACAAAAGTCACTTCTCTCAAAGTTCCACTATAATTTATTGTGGAGTTTTAACAAATAAGTCTAAATTTCATATGGAAAAACGAAGAGCTCCAGAGCATTTTTTAAAATATGGTGTGTTCTACTACATATGGAAAGCTCTTCTTGATGTTAAAATGTATGCACAGAACAATAAAAATGCCTAGATGTCTATAAATAGTCAACACTGCACACCGGACCCCTTATTTCCATCAGAAATAATTTAAAATAAAATGAAAAATGCAATCATAAATATGCTAGACAAAAATATAGTTATCATGTTTGAATAATTTTGGGGTTGGGGAGGTCTTTCTTAGCGCGTCATAAGATACTGGACTTCGAAAAAATCAAACTATAAAAGAAGAGACGACCTGAACCAAAAATATTTTGCATTTATGGCAGAGATGGAGCTAGTACTCTTAATATATATTAAGAGCCATCTCAAATCAGATAAGAAAATAAAAAGACCACCAAAACAAGATGGGCAAAGATTACAAGCAAACAAGTCACAGCTAAGAAAATACATATAAATAACACACACACACAGAAAACAAAAATAAAACTAAAACTCATTAGTAATCAGGTTAATGGAAATGAACATGCTTATACAAAGAAATTATATTTTCGTCCCATCAAAGACACAAGGTTTCTACTTTTATTTTTTTAAGACAACTGTCAATGTTGGCTACAGGTACAAGAAAAGGCATTCTCAAATATTCCTAATAGGCATAAATTGATAAAAATATTCTCAGGACATTTTGTCAATACATATCAAAAGGATTAAAAATATGAATGCCATTTGACCAAAAATATAGTTTTGCTAAAACTTATCCTAAAAGGTAATGATTAAATTATATAAAGGGGTAGCCACTGCCTATTCCTTTCATATTAGTTTATGAGAAAAACATTAGAAAAAATAGATATGGAAATGAATAAAGGAATCATGTTCTCTTCTACACAATGCATTTCTGTACAGCTTGAAAAAAGATGGTATTAAAGAACATATCTAACAAGGAAAGATGTTTGCAAAATAGCAAAACACTAAGTAGATAAAACATATTTTACACCAATAACGAGCAATCTGAGGAGGAAATCAAGAAAAAAATACCATTTACAATAGCAACAAAAAAAAAAAATCAAATACCTAGGAATAAATTTAAAGATGTGAAGGACTTATATACAGAAAACTACACAACACTGTTAAAGGAAATCAAAGAAGACTTAAATAAATGGAAGAATAGTCCCTGTTCATGGATAGGAAGACTAAACATCATCAAGATGTCTATCCTACCCAAACTAATCTACAGATTTAATGCAATCCCAATAAAAATCAACACTATTTTTTAAGGAACTGGAAAAACTAACTACAAAATATATTTGGAAAGGTAAGAGGCCCCGAATCACCAAAGACATATTGAAAAAGAAAAATGAAGTTGGAGGTATCACACTACCTGACTTTAAAACATAATACAAAGCTACAGTGGTCAAAATTGCATGGTATTGGCAAAGGATAGACATACAGACCAACGGAAGCGAATTGAGAGTTCTGCTATAGATCCTCGCATATACAGTCATCTGATATTAGACAAGGCCACCAAGCTCACTCAGTTGGGAGAGAATGGCCACTTTAACAAGTGGTGCTTGGAGAACTGGATATCCATATCCAAAAGAATGAGATAGGAATACCATCTCACACCTTATACAAAAATCAACTCAAGATTGATCAAAGATCTAAATATAAGAGCCAAAACCATAAAGACCTTGGAAGATAAAGCAGGGAAGCATCTACAGGACCTTGTAATAGGAAATGGTTTCATGAACTTCACATCCAAAGCACGAGCAGCAAAAGAAAAAGTAGATAAATGGGATTTCCTCAAAATTAAAAACTTCTGCACCTCAAAGGACGTTATTAAGAAAATAAAAAAGCAGCCTACCCAATGGGAGAAAATATTTGGCAACCATATATCTGATAGGAGCCTAATATAAAGAAATCCTACATCTTGAAAATAAAAAGATAAGCAACCCATTTAAAAAAAATGGGCAAGTGCCCTGAAGACACTTCTCCAAGGAAGAAATACAAATGGCCAAAAAGAACATGAAAAAATGCTCGACATCACTAGCTATTAGGGAAATGCAAATCAAAACTACAATGAGATACCATCTTACACCCATCAGAATGGCAGCTGTTAAAAAAACAGCAGACTATAAGTGTTGGAGAGGATGTGGAGGAATGGGAACTCTCATCCACTGCTGGTGGGATTGTGGAATGGTCCAGCCACTGTGGAGGACAGGTTGGCGGTTCCTCAGAAAACTAACAATAGATCTTCCGTATGATCCAAGAAGAATTGAAAGCAAAGACACGAACAAATATATGCACACCAATGTTCATAGCGGCATTGTTCACTATTGCCAAAAGTTGGAATCAGCCCCAGTGCCCATCAACAGATGAATGGATAAACAAAATGTGGTACATACATACAATGGAATATTACTCAGCTGTAAGAAGGAATAAAGTGCTAACACACAGAATAACATGGATGAATCTTGATGACCTTATGTTGAGTGAAGCAAGCCAGGCATTGAAGGATGAGCACTATATGACCTCACTGATTTGAATTGAGGAAAGTGAGCAGTCTCTGAGAACCATTGTCTGAAAGATAGGTTAACAAGGAAGAAAAAGAGAAGGTTGTGAGCCATCACCCATATGGACATAATCTATGGTAAAGTGATAGAGTATAGTTGCATATTGAAGGATAGGACAGGTGTGTAGT